>JARQOD010012097.1:0-20920 GCA_033576555.1 Oophaga sylvatica | reverse complement strand
GACACTAACTCCCCCAGGGAAAAAAATTACAGGGGGGGGGAAAATTTTTATATTACAGGGGGTTTTAAATAAAAAACTAGTTTTTTTGGGGCCCCTGATAAATGGAAAATTGGTTTTAAAGGGGGGAAAAACGTAAGGTCATGCATTGGGGGTTGAACAAATAAGATGTATAATTATGCCCCTTAATTGTAAAAAACGGGAAAAAACTGTCACTGAAAAAGCCTTTTGGGGTAGGGGTGGGGGGACAAAATTACATTTAGTGGCCAATCCAGGCAGCTGGGGGCCAAAAGGGCAAATAAAAAAAGGGGAAGCATTAAAAGAGGCATAGATGCCATGAGGAGAACAAAATTTCCCCCTTTTTTCCCAAGGGGTCACTGGTGCGCCAACCACTTAATACGTGTGCAGTTGGGGTTCCCGGGGGGTAAAAAAAGACATAGCTGAACTGGAGCGGGGGCAAAAAAAGAGCGCCAAGGTTTTATTAAAAAAGGGGGGGTTTTGGGCCCCAAGACGGGTTTTTTACATTGGGGGGGTTTTTTATTTAAAAAAAAAAGAGAAGGGTTTGGGGGTGATCTTTTTAAAAATTATTAAAAATAGGGGGGAGGGGCCCCAAAGACCTTTTAATGTTTTTTTTTAATTTTTGCCTGAAAAGGGGGGACAAAGGGGGCATCCTCTACGTCGGAAAAGGAAAAAGGGTTTTTAGCCATAATACAGAGCAGATTTTTTACTGTATTCTGTATTTAGTGAGAAAAATGGAACTCTCTGACGTATAATGTTGTAATGAGTGTTCCCCTTACAAAATTTTTAAAAAGGGAGGGGAGGCCTTTTTTAAAAAAAGTATTTAAAAGGGGTCATATTCCTAGTTTCCTAGATATAGCGTTGACCCGGGGGAAGAAAAGTCGGATTGCCGAATGGGAGTGGGAAAAGGAATTTTTTCCCCCTAAATTTTTAAGTTAAAATTTTTTGCCACGGGGGTTTTTTTTGTTTCCTCTGGATCAACATGTTAGGGCGGTTTTAAGGAGGGGATGGGGGTTTAACTAGATGGACTTAAAGTTTTCCCTTTAAAACCTTAATAAACTATTTTTTTATTTTTACCGTTCTGCAAATGGAGATTTGATTTGGCTTTTATCCTAAGTCATTTTAAAAAAAAAAAAAACCCTTTTTTTTTTAAAAGGGTTTTGATTGTGACTTGAAGGATCGCTACTTCCAATAGGTTGCGTAAAAATAGAGTACAAGCCTTTTCTTTGTTTGAAGAGGAATTTTTAAATTTTTAAAATTTTTTCCAAGGCATTCCCCCGGAAAATAACCCCCCTTACCTCGAAACCCAGATTTTGGTATGTCACTTCCACGGAAAAAACCCCCCTTAGCCTTTTAACCCCCGGCCTCCATCTACCAAAAATAAAAATCCCCCCTATTTGCACTGACAGGCCAAATTTTAGAAAAAACCCCCTTTGTTGCAAATTGGAGTTCCCCGAGTTGGCTTTTACCCAAAAAGTCATATTAAAAACCCTTTAAAAGGGGGTTGATTGTGACTTGGGGGATACACTTCAATAGGGGCGCTATAGATTAAAAAGTCCCTTTTTTTAAAAGGGAATTTTTTGCATTTAAAAATTTTTCCCAGAGGAGTTTTGGCGGGGGAAAAACCCCTCCTTACCTAAAAGCCCAAGGGGGTTTGTCACTCCCCAAAAAGGAAAAGGAAAACCCCTTCCCCCTTACCCCTTATTCCAAGCCTTCTCAAGCCAAATAGACCCCCAAATTTGCACTGAGGGGGAAAATTTTTGGGGCGATATTTCCGATATCCTAAAGTTCGGAATCTTTTTGGTATCGCCGATATCATAAAATATCGGCGATACCCCATACCCAAAAGGGGAAACCCCCTGTAAGTCTAGGGGGAAAAAATATGAAAATTAAAAAAAAACCCAAACCCCTTTCCTTTTGGGGAATTGTCATAAGGGGAAAAAAAAAGAGTAATGTAGAATGAAAATTGGGGGGGGTTGAGGAGACAAAAAGGAAAAGATGTTTGCCCCCCTCCAAGGGAAAAAAATTTTTTTTTTTTTTTTAGGAAATCGTTCGGGGATTGACGAAAAAAATTGACAATGTTTTAACCCCTTTTTTATTTTGTCAAATATGTCTGTTTCAAAAATTTTTCCATGGTCTTCACCTTTTTAAATTTTCACACCTTTTTTTCCTTCAAATTTTTTGCAGAAAAAAACTTTCTAAAACAAATTATTCTTAAAAATTTCCCTTTTTTAAACTTCAAAAAATTTTTGCAAATTAAATTTTTTTAAAAATTAAAATTTTATTGTTTTAAAATTAAAAAGTTATTTTTTCAAATTCTACTTCTTAAAAATTTTCCCCCATTAACCTTTTTTACCCCTTTTTTTTTTTTTGGGGAAAAGACTTCCCCGTACTTTTTAATTGAAAAATCAAAATTTTTTTCCTTTTCCCCTTCTTGCTTTTCACGAAATTTTTTTAAATTAAACGGGGATTTGTCCCTTTTTTTTCCTTTAGACACAGGCTTTTCCCGGGGGGCCAAACCCAGGGGGAAAAGGCCCCCCCCCCATACACTGCTTTTCTTCTTGCTTAAAAATTTTTGAGCATATATTTTGCTTTTAAAATTTTTGGTCTTATACTTAATTTTTTTTCTGCTTTTTGATCTTCTGCTTTGTTCTTCTGTCTCTTTTTTTCCCGTACTTTTTGTTTTTTTTTAAACCCTCTTTGCCTTTTTGGGAGGGGCAAAACCCAAAGGGGAAGGGCCCCGGGGGGCCCGTTTTACTGTGGGGAAAACCCGGGGGGGGTTTTGCAAAAAGGAAAAACCAAGGGGAAAAACCGAGGCCCAAAACTGCTTTTAAGGGGAAAAAATTTTTCAAAGGGGAGGGGGCCCTTTTCTCCAAAGCACTCCCCAAGGCCAGCAGATTTTTCTGGAACTCGGATCCCCACATAAAAGGCCCCCGGGCCCCAAAGGGGACTGCGGGGGGAACCCCCTCCCCGGAAAATTGGAACCCGGAGAAAACAAAGGGACAAAAACCCCAAGAAAGTAACAGGACCAGGACTTTTTCGGGAAACCCCGGGGGGTCAGCAAAAAGGAAAAGGGGGCCAAGGGGGACCCCCAGGCCAGCTGACTTACTGGGACACGGTTATAAGCAGGAGGTCCCCGTGCTCCAAAGCACTCCCCGGACCAGCAGACGTTGCGGGGAATCGGATCCCCACATGGAGGCACCTACGCCAAAGGAAAATGCGGAAAACCCCGCGGGCGTACGGGGAACCCGGATGGGTAGCAGAAGGTACCCAGGGAAAAAAAAAATTGGGGCCCGCAGGACTTTTTTTCCCTTCACAAAAACCCGGGGGAAAGCGGCCTTTTTTTAACCCCTTTTAAAGGGACAAGTTTTTTAAAAGTGCTAAAAAAAAATTCGAAAAAAAAAGGGGTGTTGTCCCCCCCAAGAAAAAGAGAAAAGGGTGGGGAAAACGGGGTTTTCCCCTTCACCCCAGGGGGGAACAGTTTTACATTACTGAACCCAGTAACACAGGACAATGTAAAAAGGGGGTAACAGCATTTTCCAAAACCCCAACCCCGGGGGGTTTTTGTAAACCCAGGGATGAGAAGAGAACATGGTGGAGGCACCCCGGACTTTTGCCGTACCACAGCGGGGGGCCCCCGTGACTTACTAAAACCCCGTAACACAGGGGCAAGTGTAGACGTGCTAACGCATTTCCCCAGAAAAAAACTGGGGGTTTTGGGGAACCCCGGGGTGGGGAAAAGAACATGGTGGGGGGAAACGGGGCTGTTTGCCTTTTCACACAGCAGGGGGGAAAGCTGACATTACTGAACCCCAGTAAACAGGGGAAAATGTAGCTTTGCTAACGCATTTTGAGAAAACTGGCGGGGTTAAAAACCCGGGGGTGAGAACGAAGGGTTTTGGGGCACAGGACTTTTCCCCTTCACAAACCGCGGGGAAAAGCTGACAAAAATGCCCCCCGTAAAAAGGGGGCCCCAATGTAGACGGCAAAAGCACTTCCGGGAAACAACGGCGGTGTTGTAACCCAGGGATACGGGGAAAAGGGTTTTGGGGCACAGATTTTTCCGTTCACCAGCAGGGGAACAGGGGGCAAAAAGGGAACCCCGAAAAAACGGGAGAAAATTTTAAACCCCTTTTTCTAACAGAAAATTTTCCAGAAAAAAACCGGCGGTGTTGAAAACCCCCGGGATGAAATGGAACATGGTGGAGGGGGCGGACTGTTTCCCCACACACAGCGGGGGAAAGCTGACATTACTGAACCCCCGTACACAGGACAAGTGTAGACTGTGCAAAAGGGGACTTCCGAAAAAATGGGGGGTTGAAAAACCCGGGATAGAAGAAAAACATTTTGGAGGCAGCAGGACTTTTTGCCGAAAACACAGCAGGGGAAAAGCTGACATTACTGCCCCCCTAAAAACGGGAAAAATGTAGATTTTGCTAACAGCACTTCCAGAAACAAGGGCCCGGGGTTGTAACCCAGGGATGAGAAGAAAAAAGGGGGAGGCAGCGGACTGTTTGCCGAAAACACAGCGGGGGGAAACCCCGAAAATTACTAAAACCCCAGTAACACGGGGAAGTGTAGCCCGTGCAAAAAGCATTTTTCCGAAAAAACCCCGGCGGTTTTTAAACCCCGGGGGTTAGAAGAGAACAGGGGTGGGGGGAGCAGGACTTTTTTTCCGTACACCAGCGGGGGGCCCGCTGACAAACTAAACCCCCATAACACGGGGCAAGTTTTGACTTTGCTAACAGCACTTTCCGAGAAAAAACGGGGGTTTTTGAAACCCCCGGGATAGAAGAAAAACCCCTTGGTGGGGGGCGCGGGGCCCGTTTGCCGTCACCCCCCCGGGGAACAGCGACATTATGCCCCCCGTAACAGGGAAAACAAGTGTAGACTGTCTAAAAAGCATTTCCGAGAAAAAAAATGGCGGGTTTTTAACCCCGGGGGTGAAAAGGGGGAAAACCCGGTGGGGCAGCAGGGGGTTGCCGTACACACAGCAGGGGAACAGCTGACATTACTAAACCCCCCTTTTAAACGGGGGCAAGTTTAGACTGTGCTAACAGCACCCCCCCTGAGAAAAACTGGCGGTGTTAAAAACCCGGGAAAGGGAAGAGAAAATGGTGGGGCAGCGGGCTGTTTGCCGAAAACACAGCAGGGGAACAGCTGACTTTTCTAAACCCCCCTTTTAAACGGAAAACAAGTGTAGACTGTCTAAAAGCACTTTCCAGAAAAAATTTGGGGGTGTTGAAACCCCCCCGGGTGGAAAAGAACATGGGGGAAAAGGAGCAGGACTTTTTGCCGTTCACCCCGCAGGGGAACAGCTGACATTACTAAACCCCCAAATTAAAAACGGGAGAAAGTGTTACTGTGCTAACAGCACTTCCGAGAAAAAAACTGGCGGGGGGTTTAACCCAGGGTTTTAGAAGGGGAACAGGGGGGAAAGGCCCCCGGACTTTTTTCCGTAAAACACAGCGGGGGGGAAACCCCAAAAATTTTCTAAAACCCCAAAACCAGGGGCAAGTGGGACTGTGTAAAAGAAAATTCCGAGAAACAACTGGCGGTGTTTCCCCCGGGATGAGAACGAACATGGTGGAGGCAGCAGGACTGTTTGCCGTAACCAGCGGGGAACAGCTGACATTATTTAACCCCAGTAACACAGGGAGCAAAGTGTAGACGTGCTAAACACTTCCGAGGAAAAAAACTGGCGGTTTTTTGTAACCCAGGGATGAAAAGAACGGGGAGGCAGCAGGACTGTTTGCCGTACACACAGCAGGGGAACAGCTGACATTACTGAACCCAGTAACACAGGAGCAAGTGATAGACTGTGCTAACAGCACTTCCGAAAACAAACTGGCGGTGTTTGTAACCCAGGGATGAGAACAGAAATGGGTGGAGGCAGCAGGACTTTTTGCCGTTCACACAGCAGGGGAACAGCTGACATTACTGAACCCCAGTAACACGGGAGCAAGTGAGACTGTGCTAACAGCACTATCCGAGAAACAACTGGCGGTGTTGTAACCCAGGGATGAGAAGAGAACATGGTGGAGGCAGCAGGACTTTTTGCCGTTCACACACAGCGGGAACAGCTGACATTACTGAACCCCAGTAACACGGGAGCAGTGTTAACTGTGCTAACAGCACTTCCGAGAAACAACTGGCGGTTGTTGTAACCCAGGGATGAGAAGAGAACATGGTGGAGGCAGCAGGATGTTTGCCGTACACACAGCAGGGGAACAGCTGACATTACTGAACCCCAGTAACACAGGAGCAAGTGTAGACTGTGCTAAAGCAATTCCGAAAACAACTGGCGGTGTTGTAACCCAGGGATGAGAAAGAACATGGTGGAGGCAGCAGGACTGTTTGCCGTTCACACAGCAGGGGAACAGCTGACATTACTGAAACCCCAGTAACACAGGGAGCAAGTGTTGACTGTGCTAACAGCACTTCCAAGCAACAACTGGCGGTGTTGGAGCCCAGGGTCAAGGAGGGTGTAGGCATAAAATATTGAGTTATTGCCTTGTTACGTGGCATTGCAAATGTATGTACTTCAAACAAGAATAAATGAAGTTTTTACTACAACAATAAAATGATAAATTTCAATTACAAGAATAGAAAAATATTTATACTTGACAGTCCCTGTGGTTTGATAACGTTTAATGGCTAACTGAAAATATGTAACAAATTCAAAGCTTTCGAGCTACTCAGGTGTCTTCATCAGGCTAAGAGTAAAGCCAAAATGAAGAAATCACATATTTCTACACACAACAGGACACAGGAATAGCTAAGACAAGTGAGGGAGGGACAAGTGAGGGGAGACCGGCAACAAAAAAGGAGAACAAGGATGAATTTTCAGCGCCACACAATCACAGATAAAAAATGAATTTAGCTGTGGCAAAAGACTTTTGTATGCCCGGTCATAGCATCATGGATATGGAATTACTGTTAATTAAAATATAACTTCAAATAAGAAACGTACAAAGGTTTCAAGAATATAAGCTCATCATGACCTTTGACACGGGTTAGTGATGGAATGAATAGATCACATGGATTTAATGTCATTCTATATCAATTAAGGAATCTGCGTCTATGCCTTTCAGGGTCATGAAAACCCCAAAAAATACGCCAATGAGAGGGAATCAAATTTCTATCCTTATCTAGGAACTGTTCGAATATTTATGTTCATCCCTGTGAGATAATGACAGTTCTGATACACGTCACTTACTTGTCTTACCTTTTTGCAAAATTCCTGTGTCCTGTTGTGTATAGAAATATGTGATGCTTTAATTTTTTTAGTTAGTCTTTCCCTGATGAAGAGACGTGAGTAGCCTTGAAAGCTTGCAATTTGTTTCCATCTTTTCAGTTATCCATAAAAAGGTATGAACCACTGCTGACTCTGAAGTCCTAAATATTTTTCTATCACTGGCTAACACGGTACAAAATACACATGTTTTTCTATTTCAAGAAGGAAAAATAAAGAAAATACAAATATAAACGCATATATGCACATTGCCAAAAATAAATGGAAACAAACAACACCCAAAAAATGGTAACAAAATATAGTGTTGTAAATTTAAGAATAAAAGTACATTTTTTTTTTATGAATAATGCTTAAGGAACGCAATGTTAAACTATAAATAGTGAGACAATGGATTTTGTAATAGTCACTCATCATCATCATCGCAAATTTTATGTGACAGTCACAGACAATTTAATTATTAAGTTCATAAAATCGTAACTTTCTAAAGCATGTATGACATGTCCAGCATGGACTCATCAATGTGATTGATGACACAATAATGTACAATAAAAAATAACCATTTAAAAAAACATTAGGCATTGTTTGTCACAATTTAAGTGTGTGCCTGCAAGTGTAGGTGAAACAAAGGCTACGGATAGCAAAGGTATATTCTATGTCTGTATCACACAGTGGACAGCCTCTGATGGGTAATGCCGATGTTATACTGTACGTCAATAAAGTCTGCGGCTGAAATCATGCATTTTTTGCTTGTAGAGTGTTGAAGAGGGTAAAAGAATGTCTGTTTGCGCAAAGCTTTATCCGTCAACACTACCTTCCTACTGTCACGCGTAGGGTAGGGTAGCGTGTGGCAATTAGCTGACTATCAAATGTGAGGTTAGGCTGCGTTATTGCGCACTAGGACGCAAAAAAAAATACAGCAGTAATAATTAATGTGTAATACTACACCTATGACAAACCAAAAAATTACGTTCCCTCTTTAACAATGTACAAGACTAACAAGCCTAATGGTGACGCTGACTTAATTGAGATACAGTATTACATCAACATTGTCCATGAGTAACTATGCACTGTGATACCTATATACCAGTATTAATTTATATCTCTTGTGGTTGTTTCAATAGCACTTGCAGGTATAAGTACCTATTGTCAGTATGCATGATGCACTTTCTAGATGTAATAATTTATTATTGGACATTATTACCATGTTTACATGCTGGCCATTTCATATATGGTGTTTGAAGTTACAGTTGGCATCAGTATGTGTATTTTATAATGTCTGTCATAAATAAAACTCGTGATGATGATGATGAGGATGTAATGATTCGTACATCCATTGAGTGCATTATCTTACAGGTACAGATAAAGTTCCTTTAAAAGCATTAATTCAAAGTCTGAAATGTACTTTTATGCATTAATTTAAAAATGTGAAGAGTAGACTATGTTTTATTTTTTGTTACCATTTCTAATAGACATGTGCAGATATGCGCTGTGATGACAAATTATTATTTGTCCATATTTTCTTAAAAATTTATCATTCTAGGCCTGCAAAACTTCACAATTTCATGTTTTCAGCATAACAAGCAGGGTGACGGCTCTTCCCTATTTGGAGCATGTTGGTCATGTGTTTTTCTGTCCATGTGTCGGAACAGGACACTTCTTGCCGTTGACACAGCAGGGGAACAGCTGGCGTTACTGAACCCCACTAACAGTAGAGCTTGTGTTTTGTTCTGTGGACACGACACTTCTGAGCAGCAACTGGCAGTGTTGGAGCCCAGGGAGTAGAGTTCAGGTGGTAGAAAGATGAACATAACAGGAGACATGGATAACGTTGCGAACCAGTTATTTAATCTGAAAACGGACAGACAAATTCTGGCGAGATCCATGCCTTGTTCATTTTCAGAAAAGTAAGCCGGTCTACATTATCGGAGGATAGTCGCATGCGACGGTCTGTTAGTACACCACCTGCAGCACTAAAGACGCGCTCCGATAATACACTGGCAGCAGGGCAAGCCAGCACCTCCAATGCATACTGGCTAAGCTCTGGCCATGTAATCCAGCTTAGAGACCCAAAACTTGAATGGGAAGAGCCATCTGGGAGTACACTGAGAGGCAAAGCCAAGTAGTCTGTCACCATCTGACGGATACGTTGCCTCCCGCTGACTGGAGCCCTCTCGGATGGTGTAGACATTTGTGGCGCTGCCACAAAACTTTGCCACATTTTGAACATTACTGGTCTTTCCCTGTGCAGAGGCACTGCGTGTGCTCCCTCTTGTTGCAGAGCTCTCTACACTGCCTCGACGCACAGAGCTGCTTTGTAAAGCAGTAGCAGCAGCAGTGCTCTCGGCAGTAAGGTAGAACATTAGGGATTGCACCAGTGTGTCTTGGTACTCCCGCATTTTACGCTCCCGTTCAACGGTGTGATGAGGCTTTTGACGTTGTCCCGGTAGCGAGGGTCTAGGAGGGTGTACACCCAATAATCAGACGTCGTGAGAATGTGGGCGATGCGGCGGTCGTTTCTTAGGCACTGCAGCATGAAATCAACCATGTGCTGCAGACTCCCAACTGGCAAAGAAACGCTGTCCTCTGCAAGAGGCGTTATCTCTGCCTGCTCTGCATCACCCCACCCTCGCTCTACATACTGACTAGAGCGTTGTGTACCTCCCTCTGGAGCGATGTCTTCCTCCTCCATTGACTCCTCCTCCTCATCCTCCTCACAAAGTGAGCCCTGCCCAGCCCTTTGTGAGGAACCACGTTGCGCTGACTTTCCAGAAGGTGATGGAATTTGTGACTCCTCATCCTCCACCTCTTCCAAAACCTCATCCCTTATTGCTTGCAGTGTTTTTTGAAGCAGGCAGATAAGGGGACAGTCAGGCTGACTAGTGCATCATCTGCACTCGCCATCCGCGTTGACTCATCAAACGCACGCAAAACGTGGCACATGTCCTTCATAGTGGCCCACTCATTAATGGTGAAGTGTGGACGGCGCAAATTGCGTGTTGATTGCGCCTGATGCAGCTGATACTCCATAACTGCTGGCTGCTGCTCACACAACCGCTCCAACATATGTAACGTTGAATTCCACCTGGTGGATACGTCACATATGATGCGATGTTCAGGAAGGCGCAATCTGCGTTGCAGAGCTGCAATGCGCGATCTGGCCATGCTGGAACGTCGCAAGTGAGCGCACTCTAGGCGGACCTTGTGCAGCAGTGCATCAAGATCCGGATAGTCCCTCAAAAAACTCTGCACGACCAAGTTGAGCACATGTGCCAGACATGGTATGTGAGTGAGGTTGCCAAGGCCCAAGCTGCCACCAGATTTCGGCCATTGTCACACACTACCAAGCCTGGCTGGAGATTCGCTGGCAAAAACCACACGTCGCTCTCCGCTTGATGGCATTCCAGACCTCCTGCGCTGTGTGGCTTCGATTCCCCATGGGAATTAATTTCAGAACGGCCTGTTGCCGTTTGGCCACGGCTGTGCTCATATCGGTCGCATCAGGTAAGCGTCCACGGGTCCATGTGGAGGTAGACCGTGACGGCTCCTGCAGCGATGATTCTGAGGAACTGGAGTAGGAGGAGGAGTCAATGTGGACAGACTTGATTCCGGCAATCCTTGGAGTTGGCAGAACACGTACAGCGCCACTCGCAAGATCTGTACCCGGCTCCACAACATTCACCCAATGGGCAGTGAGTGAAAGGTATCGTCCCTGGCCATGGGTACTGGTCCACGCATCGGTGGTCAGGTGGACCTTGCTACTGACGGCGTTTAGTAGCGCATGTTTAATTTTTGCCTCAACATGCTTTTGCAGACCAGGGACGGCTTGCCTGCTGAAATAAAATCGGCTGGGCACATTGTATTGTGGGACTGCCAATGCCATTAATTCACGGAAACTGTCAGTCTCCACCAGCCTGAATGACAGCATTTCAAGGGACAGGAGTTTTTGCAATGACAGCATTCAGAGCCTGTGCTCGTGGATGGTTTGCCGAGTATGGCCGTCTTTTATCCCATGCCTGTGCTACCGATGGCTGTTTTGTGGCCTGGGTGTGTGAGGATGACAGGGAACTTGCACCTGTGGGTGGAATAACACTGTGTCTCTGGACAACAGTGACAGAGGTTCTTCCATGGCGATCCTTTGAGGAAGCCTTACCAGCTGTGTGTGAACTGGAGGAAGAGGCTCCAACAGGAGCTGAAGATGTAGGTGCTGCTGTAGGTTGGCCTACATCTCCAGTGTGTCTTTGTAACTCAACAAAGTGCTTTGACCGCACATGTTTCCACATATTTGTTGTATTAAGGTTACTGACACTTTTACCTCTTTTAATTTTTTGATTACACAGCTTGCATTTGACATAGCAAATATCATCTGCAACTGTATCAAAAAAGGACCACGCAGAGCAAGTCCTGGGAGCGCCCGGTTTGGCTGTTGTAAGAGAACTGCTCCGAACGGGTGCCAAACTGGAGGCTACAGGCAAGCGAGTCTGCAGCCTACCTCTCCCTACTGTTTGGACCGTTGGTGCAATCTCTTCCTCAGAGCCGCTCCCACCACCTTCCTGTTCCTCACGCCATGTTGGGTCTTGGACCTCATCATCTCCACCACTACCCTCTTCCAACACCTGCTGTTGTTGGGTGGTCTGGCCAGCACCATGCTCAACAGAAACTGGCAACTGAGTCTCATCATCATCAGATGCGTTCTGCGGTGTGCTGACCATCGGCACTGGCTCACCCGCCTCTTCAGATTCAGAGAGACACAGCTGTTGCGCATCACTGCATACTGCCTCTTCTTCACATTCCAGAATGCTGCTTGGCTGGGCCCCTGTTTCCAAGCCAACAGATTCTGAGAACAGAAGCAGAGACTCAGCTGGCTCCTGTACAGAGCTCTCTGACTGCCTGGGCAATTTGGCAGGCGGTGAAGAGACTGATGGTTGTTCAACAGTGCTGTGGTCCTGAGAGGAGGTGGAAGGTATTGAAGTCGATGCATTGGCTGCCATCCAACCAACAACGGCTTCAATTTGTTCTTCACGCAGCAGGGGGGTACGCTGAGCTCCTACAAAAGTGCGCATAAAGGAACGCTCACGGGGAAAACTGGTGGATGCTGTGTCACTGGGTGCGGCAGCAGCCACAGAATCCCCACGTCCTCTCCCTGCTGCAAATCCACGGCCTCGACCACGACCACGTGCCTTACTCACTGACTTCTTCATCTTGGTAGATTGATAAAGAAAGTCAGAAAAGTTAAGGCCTAAGTGTGGTTATTCCTCACAGACTACAGTGAACCCTGCAGACAACTGTTCAGTATCTGTGAAAGGCCCCTTTGTGTAGTTCTATAGTGTTTGCAACCAATGTATTGTATACGGATGGAAGCGCGTCACACTAATAGATTAGATTTTTTCCACTAAAATGGAGCAGCACCAATTAGAGAAAAATGTGAAGGATGAGGCAGTGACACACGCTCAGCAGACTACAACCGGCAGTGGTTGAAGTACAAACTGGAGCGTAATCTGCACTCACAAAATGAAAAGCTCACAGACTACAGTGAACACTGAAACACAACTATTCACTATCTGTGAAAAGCTCCTTTGTGTAGTTCTATAGTGTTTGCAACCAATGTATTGTATACGGATGGAAGCGCGTCACACTAATAGATTAGATTTTTTTCCACTAAAATGGAGCAGCACCAATTAGAGAAAAATGTGAAGGATGAGGCAGTGACACACGCTCAGCAGACTACAACCGGCAGTGGTTTGAAGTACAAACTGGAGCGTAATCTGCACTCACAAAATGAAAAGCTCACAGACTACAGTGAACACTGAAACACAACTATTCACTATCTGTGAAAAGCTCCTTTGTGTAGTTCTATAGTGTTTGCAACCAATGTATTGTATACGGATGGAAGCGCGTCACACTAATAGATTAGATTTTTTTCCACTAAAATGGAGCAGCACCAATTAGAGAAAAATGTGAAGGATGAGGCAGTGACACACGCTCAGCAGACTACAACCGGCAGTGGTTGAAGTACAAACTGGAGCGTAATCTGCACTCACAAAATGAAAAGCTCACAGACTACAGTGAACACTGAAACACAACTATTCACTATCTGTGAAAAGCTCCTTTGTGTAGTTCTATAGTGTTTGCAACCAATGTATTGTATACGGATGGAAGCGCGTCACACTAATAGATTAGATTTTTTTCCACTAAAATGGAGCAGCACCAATTAGAGAAAATGTGAAGGATGAGGCAGTGACACACGCTCAGCAGACTACAACCGGCAGTGGTTGAAGAACTAACTGGAGCGTGATCTGCACTCAAAAAATCAAAACCTCACAGACTGCAGTGAACACTGAAACACAACTATTCACTATCTGTGAAAAGCTCCTTTGTGTAGTTCTATAGTGTTTGCAACCAATGTATTGTATACGGATGGAAGCACGTCACACTAATAGATTTGATTTTTTTCTAATATAATGGAGCTGCACCAATTCCACTAAATAAAATAAAAAAAAAAAAAAAAAAGTGACACGTGCAGATGCCTACAAACAGCGGTGGATGCAGAGCAAACTGCAGCGTCACCTGCACTGTCACACACACACCTTGCACAGAGCTGTTAAAACAACACTGGCAAAATGAAGCTTTACACAGCGGTTGGTAAACTAGCCTGCCTCAAGCACAGTAGTACACAAAATCGCAATATCTAACTGTCCCTCAGAGTTAGCAGAGTAGCGTTCTGTCCCTTACTGAGTTCACAGCACAGTGACGCTAAAATGGCGGCGGCGCCTTTTATAGTGCATTCTGACATCATTTCAGCAGCCAATCACAGCCATGCCATTAGTTAAGATGACCGCAGCATTACAGGATGTGCCCCCACTTCGTAGGATTCCTCATTGGCTGACTAAAATCACATTGCCTCGCAAAGAATTATGGGAACTTCCGATTCCGGTATACGATATGGAAAAAGTATCGGAATTAAGTATCGGAATTCCGATAACGCGAATATCGGCCGATACCCGATACTTGCGGTATCGGAATGCTCAACACTAACGAGGACCAATAGTCCGAAACACCGTGTCTGCAAATGGAGATTCTGATTTGGCTTTTATCCTAAGTCATATTACAAGACTCGTTAAAGGGTTGATTGTGACTTGTAGGATTGCTACTTCCAATAGGTGGCGCTATAGAGTACAAGTCCTCTTTGTTTGAAGAGGCAATTTGCATATTAAAATTTCCCAGAGGAGCATTGCACGGCGAATAAGCCTCCTTACTCGACACGCCAGAGCTGGTATGTCACTCTCCACAAGGAGAAACCTTACCCCTTAGTCCAGAGCCTCTCATCTAGCCAAATCAGATCTCTCCTACTTTGCACTGACGAGGACCAATAGTCCGAAACACCGTGTCTGCAAATGGAGATTCTGATTTGGCTTTTATCCTAAGTCATATTACAAGACTCGTTAAAGGGTTGTTTGTGACTTGTAGGATCGCTACTTCCAATAGGTGGCGCTATAGAGTACAAGTCCTCTTTGTTTGAAGAGGCAATTTGTATATGTATAGCACAGTCATTTAGTTTATAGTGTACTCACTTATGTCTAACACAGTCCCTTGGTATATAGTGTACTTACTTATTATGTATAACACAGTCCCTTAGGATATAGTGTACTCACTAATTCTGTATAACACCATCCTTAGTTACATAGTTTCTTCTTTTATTATGTATATCACCGTCCCTTATTATGTACCATCCTCTCTAGTTATATATGGTGCCATCCCTTATTATATAGCTTCCTCTGCTGTTATGTACAGTGCTGTCTCTTACATAGTGTATTCTTGTTAAGTTTGTTATTCACAGTGCCCTCTTTTATGACATAGTCCCCTCTCTTTTTAGACATAAAATGACTGCTCTATATAATCCAATGTGTAAGGAAAGGTGCTGTACATAACCATAGAGGGCACTGTATAATAAAGGACGGCAATATACATAATAAATGAGACTATGTAATATACACTGCTCAAAAAAATAAAGGGAACACTCAAATAACACATCCTAGATCTGAATGAATGAAATATTCTCATTGAATACTTTGTTCTGTACAAAGTTGAATGTGCTGACAACAAAATCACACAAAAATCATCAATGGAAATCAAATTTATTAACCAATGGAGGCCTGGATTTGGAGTCACCCACAAAATTAAATTGGAATGTAATGTCCTTAAAACAAGTCAACATGATGCTCAGTAGTGTGTGTGGCCTCCATGTGCCTGTATGACCTCCCTGTGCCTATACGAACTCCCTACAACACCTGGGCATGCTCCTGATGAGGCGGCGGATGGTCTCCTGAGGGATCTCCTCCCAGACCTGGACTAAAGCATCCGTCAACTCCTGGACAATCTGTGGTGCAACGTGACGTTGGTGGATGGAGCGAGACATGATGTCCCAGATGTGCTCAATCGGATTCAGGTCTGGGGAACGGGCAGGCCAGTCCATACCTTCAATGCCTTCATCTTGCAGGAACTGCTGACACACTCCAGCCACATGAAGTTTGGCATTGTCCTGCATTAGGAGGAACCCAAGGCCAATCGCACCAGCATATGGTCTCACAAGGGGTCTGAGAATCTCATCTCGGTACATAATGGCAGTCAGGCTACCTCTGGCGAGCACATGGAGGGTTGTGCGGCCGTCCAAAAAAATGCTACCCCACACCATTAGTGACCCACTGCCAAACCGGTCATGAAGAAGGATGTTGCAGGCAGCAGATCGCTCTCCACGGCGTCTCCAGACTCATGTTATGTCTGTCGCATGTGCTCCGTGTGAACTTGCTTTCATCTGTGAAGAGCACAGGCCGTCCGTGGCGAATTTGCCAATTCTGGTGTTCTGTGGCAAATGCCAAGCATCCTGCATGATGTTGGGCTGTGAGGACAACCCCCATCTGTGGACGTCGGGCACTCAGACCATCCTCATGGAGTCTTTTTCTAACCGTTTTTGCAGATACATGCACATTTGTGGCCTGCTGGAGGTCATGTTGCAGGGCTCTGGCAGTGCTCCTCCTGTTCCTCCTTGCACAAAGGCAGAGGTAGCAGTCCTGCTGCTGGGTTGTTGCCCTCCTATGGCCCCCTCCACATCTCCTGGTGTACTGGCCTGTCTCCTGGTAGCACCTCCAGCCTCTGGACACTACACTGACAGACACAGCAAACCTTCTTGCCACAGCTTGCATTGATGTGCCATCCTGGATTAACTGCACTACCTGAGCCACTTGTGTGGGTTGTAGAGTCCGTCTCATGCAACCACGAGTGTGAAAGCACAGCCAACTTTCAAAAGTGATCAAAACATCAGCCAGAAAGCATTGGTACTGAGATGTAGTCTGTTGTCCCCACCTGCAGAACCACTCCTTTATTGAGTGTGTCTTTACAATTGCCAATAATTTCCATCTGTTGTCTATTCCATTTGCACATCAGCATGTGAAATTGATTGTCAATCAGTGTTGCTTCCAAAGTGGACAGTTTGATTTCACAGAAGTTTGATTTGCTTGGAGTTATATTCTGTTGTTTAAGTGTTCCCTTTATTTTTTTTGAGCAGTGTATATACATGTATGTGTGTGTGGCTATATGTATTTATATACACTGCTCAAAAAAATAAAGGGAACACTCAAATAACACTTCCTAGATCTAAATGAATGAAATATTCTCATTGAATAATTTGTTCTGTACAAAGTTGAATGTGCTGTCAACATAATCACACAAAAATCATCAATGGAAATCAAATTTTTGAACCAATGGAGGCCTGGATTTGGAGAGACCCCCAAAATGAAAGGGGAAACAAGTGAAAATGAAAATCAAAATAAGACAAAATTAAAGTGGAGACAAGTCAAAATGATGCTCAGTATTGTGTGTGGCCTCCATGTGCCTGTATGACCTCCCTACAACGCCTGGGCATGCTACTGATGAGGTTGCGGATGTTCTCCTGAAGGATCTCCTCCCAGACCTGGACCAAAGCATCCGTCAACTCCTGGACAGTCTGTGGTGCAACGTGACATTGGTGGATGGAGCGAGACATGCTGTCCCAGATGTGCTCAATCGGATTCAAGTCTGGGGAATAGGCAGGCCAGTCCATAGCTTTAATGCCTTCATCTTGCAGGAACTGCTGACACACTCCAGCCACATGAGGTCTGGCATTGTCCTGCATTAGGAGGAACCCAGGGCCAACCACACCAGCATATGGTCTCACAAGGGATCCTCAGACATTTCACACCTCTGACTCTTTTGAAGAGAGATGCCAATTGCAGCTTGATGCTATCTATCTATGAGAAAGATCACAGGAATAGTGTTCAGAGTAAAAAATGTATTCATGAGTAAATAACCATGATCCAGTCACAAACCAAGAATTAAAATAGTAACATGAGAGGCTGGTCTAGAAACCTGATCTCCAAAGTACCTCTATAAATTAGGCCTTTACACAAAGAAACTTGTTCACATGCAGGGGCAGCCTGGGAGGCTGATGTGTGCCATTTCATATTTCTCCCTCCCTCATAGACAGAATACCAGACCGCAAAGTTCAATATTTCTGTAAGTTTTCTCCCTTTTATGTTCTCACTGTTTTGCATATTTGTATGTCACTTTTTATTTCCATTTTTATATCCTTTCTATTGTAAGCACTGTACCTTTTACATTAAAGCTTAAAACTTTACTAAGTTTGAACCTTGTATGCTCAAAAGAATCCATAGCCTTAAAGTGTGTGATCCTGGTGATTGGCAGACAATAGTAGTAATATTTCCGGGACAAATCGCCCGTGTATTCGGTGAGTGGTGGCAGCGTGTATGAAACGGGGTATGTGGTCTGTGTCGGGGTGTGATTTATGCTCCCATTGCAGCATAGGACAGAGGTTGAATGCTGGACTGAGTGAGCGGAGATAGATTAACCCTTGCAGACGCAACCCCAAGTCACGTGCTGAGAAGCGGGTGCGTGACAAATTGGTAGCAGCGGTGGGATATACGAATATATCCCCCTTGTAATTCATGACAAACTGGTGGCAGAGCGGTGGGATAGAATTTATTTCTATTAGAGCATTAATGCATGGTGTAAGCAATTAGTCCCTGTACTAAAGAATTGGTATCCTTGCGAGGAGTGCACCAGTTCTACAAGGTTCAAAACAGTGCTTACTTAGACATACTTGCAAACAGTTTCCCTTCCCCGTTTTTCTTTTCTATCTTTATTTGGCAATGCTCTTCATCGATATGGCAGCCCTGTATAAGAAGCAGAGCAAAGTGGCTCTGACCGACCTCTGTGAGCAGAGAGAAATAGAGACCACCGACAAATCCAAGGAACTGCTGATACGCGCCTTGGTCGAGCAGGACATAGAGCAAAATACTGAAGTATCCGGGCAAAGAGAGAGTCCAGCAATGCCAGCTCTTGCACCGGCGATACCTTCTGGAAGTGCCAGTAATGCAAGTGCTGAGGAGCCTATGGACTTTACTTTACAAATGGACTTACAACAGTTGGGAACAAGTGATCCCAATCTCCGCCTGCAGCTTATTCTACATTACCGACAGGCTGCTGCTTCAGAATGCCGGGACCGGGCCAAGAGAGAGGCTGCAGAACGCCGGGAGGAGAGAGCTTTCAAGCTTCAGATGGCTCAAATAGAAAGGGGTAACATTCCGCAGCTAACCCCCCTCCAGGACATAAATCCAAGGAAACCACGTCTGGAAAATTTCCCTGTAATGGAGAAGGATACTGACTTAGATACTTTCCTTCGTTTTTTTTTTTTAAAAACCTTCAGGCAATGGCATCTACCCAATGAGCAGTGGGCGCAGTTTCTAACCCCAGGGTTGAGAAGCAAAGCCCTGAAAGTTTTTGCTGGCCTCCCGCGAGAGCTAGATGGGAACTATGATGCAATAAAAGAGGCCCTGATCAGGAAATACAACCTAACCCCAGAAGTGTATCAGATAAGGTTCCAGAATCTACAACGTGGATCAACGAACAGCTAGGCGGATGTTGTGAGCACCTTGAGGACCACGTTCCACCAATGGATTAGGGGACTTTCTGGTGACAGTTTTGAGGACTTAATGGATCTTATGGTCAAGGATCAATTTCTTCATATGTGCCCCATGGATGTATGACAATTTGTGTGTGATTGGCTGCCACAAACTGCGGATCAGGCTGCAAAGATTGCTGACTGCTTTGTGGCTAACAGGATGCCTGAGGTGCGGAAGCCATCGGGATTCAGCTAGAAGAGAGGTAAGCCAAACGGGGACCCTTCTCCCTCTGCCGGCCGATCACCAGTGCTGTTGAGCCGCCCGCCAGGGCCGTGGGGTACTCGGCACCGAGCCCGTCGACTTCTATGGGGGATGTCACGGCAGCCACGGCTCGGTCCGTGGCCCTGGGCGCTCACCAAAAATGGGGGAATATTTACAGGGGATTAGTGTTCGTATGTAGTTTGTCGTGACGCCACCTGTAGTACCTGGTCAGGGTGACCAGCGCTGCTGTGCAGGTCCTCTGGGAGGGATGGTGTTGTGCAGCTTGATGTAAAGTCTCCTACAGGTGAGACTGTGTTCTCCCAGGGCAGGTTGAGGTAAGATAAAGCAATGGTGCAGGAGGATGTAGCAGAGGGAAGTGTGTGTCGCTGGAATAATCAGGAAACAGTTCTGTTGCAGTTTCAGGGTTTTTACTCACAGTCTGCTGTACACACAGATGCCAGCCGGCGCTGTATCCTCCAAGTGAATGGTCCAGCAACCCTCAGGTAAGTTAGTCGCACTTCCAAAGACTCCCTTTCAGTATGTTCCTTTCCGGCTTCTTCTCTAGGTGCTACATGCCTAACTTCCATGCACCCCGCCACCACAGAGCCCTCGGACGAGGGAGTATTGGGCCCTTTCAGTTCACACATCAATCCGGCACCCGATGCTCTGCACGTACTTGACCCCTAAGCTTCCTCCCAGTGAGATTATGGTGGCTAGTGGCCCCTTGAAGAGACCCACTGTTCTCAGTGTTACTAGTGGAGCTGAACTTTCCCACTAGTCTAGGGACCGTTCCCCGATGTTCGCCTGGTCCTCCTTTCTTCAGGATGGGGCACAGCCTCAATTGCTGTCTCACCCTGGACCCTTTCTCTCTCCTCAGCAAGGCTCCCTGAGATGGACTCAGAGGAGCAGCAGGACAGTCCAGTACCCACACACTGACTGCCTGGCTCAAACTGGATTCTCTATCTCACACGCAGCCTAATGCTGCCTAAGCCCCTCCCACCCAACTAGCTACACCCTGTTCTAACCAGCCTGAGTCAGACCATCTTCCCCAAGGGTCCGTCTGAGCTCAGCCAGCATGGTGTATGTTGGATGCAGTGGTTGGAGTCAATAGGGTGCTTCCTCCTTACCTGAGGGTCAGGTGCCACACCACTGGGTGCAATGCAGCATCTCTGTGGTGACTGGACCCTCAGGGCGCCACATTCCCCCCTTGTTAAACACAGCACTCCTGGGCTGTAAAAGAGTAAAGATGTTATATGAGAAACATACAAATTTTATGAATGTCATGACAGTAAATAACTAAAATATAAAACTCATCATCCCTTTATGGGAGGCACTTCAGGTTAAACATTGCATAAATAACACTTTTAATAATAATATTCAAATATAGTGCATTAAGCAGTAGTATCAAAGTTCACTGAAGCTTGCAAGGACTACTCCC
>JARQOD010012096.1:0-20921 GCA_033576555.1 Oophaga sylvatica | reverse complement strand
TCTTCCACCATACTTCCTCATGTTTAGGAAAATGTAACTAAAATACAAGCAGATATATGGTATTTTATGAGGAGCGTACAGCTGTATATGGTGAAGGGGAAAATTTAAATCTCCGTATATATTTCCGGAGTCACACACAGACGCTCACTCAGTATGGATTTGACCGTAATACAAAAGGCAGAAAAACGGTACCGTATCAGAAGCGTACAGCTGTATACAGTGTAGGGGAAAATTGAAATCTTCGTATATATTTCCTGAGTCACACACAGATAGTCAGCAAGTATTTGTCCTTGATACCAGCCGGTACATGGCAGTGTGTGAGGAGCGTACAGCTCTATACTGTGCAGAAAAAAAGTATAAAAGTATTAGTGCTGTGTAAAAAGCAGTCTGCACAGCAGTGTACACACAGCAATACAGCTATCAGGCAGCCTAACAACCAGTGCTGCTGCACACAAGAAAATCCTCCCCTGTCACTGGCAGGCAGCCTAATAACCAGCGCTGCTGCACACAAGAAAATCCTCCCCTGTTACTGCACACTAACTGTACAGCACAATTACTATCAGCACAAGCATAGAAGAACTTCTCTTTCCAGCCCTAACTCTCTCCCTACTGATAAACAGTGTCAGCAACCTCTCCCTACTGTTAAGATCGGCAGAAGTAAAATGGCCGTCGGCGGTCAGGGCTTTTATAGACACTATGACCCCCCCAAAGCAAGCCAATCACTGCAATGCCCTTCTCTAAAATGGTGGTGGACGCTGCCCATGTCATCTCGTTGCCCACAGTGTATGTCCTTGCTCATTGGCTCAAAAAGGCGCCTGCAAGCATTCTGGGAAAACCAACTTTGGCGCTGATTTTGCCGACCGCATGGCCGACTTCACGCAATCGTTGGGTTTTGCTCGGCAAAACCCGACTTTGGCGAAAGTCGGCGATTCATGAATCTGACCGACCTGTTTCGCTCAACTCTATTAACCAAGCTTAACCCCTTTTTACCCCATATGCCACCGCTACAAGGCAATGGGAAGAGAGAGAGTAAGTGCCAGAATTGTCGCATCTTACAGATGCGCCTTTTCTGGGGTGGCTAGGGAAGATTTTTTTAGCAGGGGGGGCCAAAAACAATGGTCCCTCTCTAGGCTATTAATTTCATCCCTCAGTCACTGGTTTGCCTTCTCTGGCGGAGAAAATTGCTCGGGAGCCCACGCAAGTTTTTTCCGTGAATTAATCCTTTAATTTAACACCTACAGCTCAAAAATTTTACACACACACTACTAACATTATTAGTGAGGGACATATAAAAAAAAATAGCGGATATGCAATGGTTTACTGTATGTAAACCATGTCTCATATCCTGTCGGGTTCTGTAATGATTTTACAGATGCTGACAATTGAATTATCGGCTATTCTGCTATCTACCTCTGTATGCAATATAAATTTATATATATATAATACGTCTCCAGACTCTGACAGCATGTCTCGCTCCATCCACCAACGTCATGTTGCACCACAGACTGTCCAGGAGTTGATGGATGCTTTAGTCCAGGTCTGGGAGGAGATCCCTCAGGAGAACATCTGCAACCTCATCAGGAGCATGCTCAGGCATTGTAGGGAGGTCATACTGGCACGTGGAGGCCACACACAATACTGAGCATCATTTTGACTTGTTTCCACTTTGATTTTATCTTGTTTTGATTTTCATTTAGACTTGTTTCCCCTTTCATTTTGGGGGTCTGTCTAAATCCAGGCCTCCATTGGTTCAAAAATTTGATTTCCATTGATGATTTTTGTGTGATTATGTTGTCAGCACATTGAACTTTGTACAGAACAAAGTATTCAATGAGAATATTTCATTCATTTAGATCTAGGATGTGTTATTTCAGTGTTTCCTTTATTTTTTTTGAGCAGTGTATATATATATACATATATATATATATATATATATAGACTGTATATATGTTTTCATGAAAATTTGAGGCTATGGATCCATTATATGTCCAATTTGCAAACTGGTGAGAAAATCTTGCCTTACGGATGCCATACAGATGTCACATAGATACTTTGGTGCAAGGAAATCGCATCCTCGCATTGCACACGGATGACATACGGATCACTGTTCAGGGAACATTTGTGCGATTCTCGTCCGTGAAAAACGGACCGATTTTTTATACGTTGTGTGTGACTCCAGCCTAAGGGTCCGTCATGAGTAGGCATATACAACTGAAAATGATGTATGGCAGAGCACACGTTCACTCTGCCGGCACCATTATAGTCTATGGCCCGATCGGCGTATATGTCCAAATCCCGTTTTACGGAATATCATCCATAAGCCCGGACCGGGCCACTGAACGGGTGCCGGAAAGTAAAGTGAAAGCATCATACCTATCCTCCTGATAGTGGATTCATGAACCTTAACATTAGGTAATGCACAGTAAGAGAGGCCTTTAGTTGGTTGGAGATTACCTGGTGTTCCTTTGTGACCTTTCACACTTTTATATTCCATGTTCATTTAGTGATCTTCGCTGATAGACCTCTCCTGGGGAGGATAATAAAGTCTTGAATTTCCTCAATTTGTACATAATCTGTCTGTTTGTTGAATTACAGAGTCAAAACTCTTTATAGATGGTGTTATATCCTTTACCAGCCCGATGAGCACTAACAACTTTTCTTCTGAGGTCCTCAGAAATCTCCTTTTTTGTGCAGTTTCAGGCTAAGTGCACACGTTTGCAGAATGTTTGCAGAATATTCCTGAGCAAAACCGGACTTTTTTCGCGGCAAAAACGCGCGTTTTTTTGCACAGATTTTGCTAACATTCAATAGACAAATAAACCTGACTGGCACATCCAGACTAATGTGAACTAGGTGCAAACCAAGGGAAGCTACCCCCATGTAAAACATACAAAAAAAGGCTGCACTCAAGCATACTAAAGCATGACAACATGGAATACATGAAATTTAGAATAGCAATATGGCTTTTGAATATAAGGAAAAATTTGAGACGCTTAGTATAAACATTTGGCCAAACATTTTAAAGCCCACCAACCATCGTCAAGGTGGTCTCAATTCTGGTGAGTCCCTGACCTAATGTGAACATACCTCTATTAGGCTGATATCTGAATTTCTGGGTGAATATGCACCTCTGTCAGTAATGCCTGCATTTATGGGTAAAGTTGGGACCTGGTGTAATTAAAATCACCACCTGGTGGGGGCGGAGTGCTCGGTCAGCAAGCTAACATTCAATAGACAAAAAAACCTGACTGGCACATCCAGACTAATGTGAACTAGGTGCAAACCAAGGGAAGCTACCCCCATGTAAAACATACAAAAAAAGGCTGCACTCAAGCATACTAAAGCATGACAACATGGAATACATGAAATTTAGAATAGCAATATGGCTTTTGAATATAAGGAAAAATTTGAGACGCTTAGTATAAACATTTGGCCAAACATTTTAAAGCCCACCAACCATCGTCAAGGTGGTCTCAATTCTGGTGAGTCCCTGACCTAATGTGAACATACCTCTATTAGGCTGATATCTGAATTTCTGGGTGAATATGCACCTCTGTCAGTAATGCCTGCATTTATGGGTAAAGTTGGGACCTGGTGTAATTAAAATCACCACCTGGTGGGGGCGGAGTGCTCGGTCAGCAAGCTAACATTCAATAGACAAAAAAACCTGACTGGCACATCCAGACTAATGTGAACTAGGTGCAAACCAAGGGAAGCTACCCCCATGTAAAACATACAAAAAAAGGCTGCACTCAAGCATACTAAAGCATGACAACATGGAATACATGAAATTTAGAATAGCAATATGGCTTTTGAATATAAGGAAAAATTTGAGACGCTTAGTATAAACATTTGGCCAAACATTTTAAAGCCCACCAACCATCGTCAAGGTGGTCTCAATTCTGGTGAGTCCCTGACCTAATGTGAACATACCTCTATTAGGCTGATATCTGAATTTCTGGGTGAATATGCACCTCTGTCAGTAATGCCTGCATTTATGGGTAAAGTTGGGACCTGGTGTAATTAAAATCACCACCTGGTGGGGGTGGAGTGCTCGGTCAGCAAGCTAACATTCAATAGACAAAAAAACCTGACTGGCACATCCAGACTAATGTGAACTAGGTGCAAACCAAGGGAAGCTACCCCCATGTATAACATACAAAAAAAGGCTGCACTCAAGCATACTAAAGCATGACAACATGGAATACATGAAATTTAGAATAACAATATGGCTTTTGAATATAAGGAAAAATTTGAGACGCTTAGTATAAACATTTGGCCAAACATTTTAAAGCCCACCAACCATCGTCAAGGTGGTCTCAATTCTGGTGAGTCCCTGACCTAATGTGAACATACCTCTATTAGGCTGATATCTGAATTTCTGGGTGAATATGCACCTCTGTCAGTAATGCCTGCATTTATGGGTAAAGTTGGGACCTGGTGTAATTAAAATCACCACCTGGTGGGGGCGGAGTGCTCGGTCAGCAAGCTAACATTCAATAGACAAAAAAACCTGACTGGCACATCCAGACTAATGTGAACTAGGTGCAAACCAAGGGAAGCTACCCCCATGTAAAACATACAAAAAAAGGCTGCACTCAAGCATACTAAAGCATGACAACATGGAATACATGAAATTTAGAATAGCAATATGGCTTTTGAATATAAGGAAAAATTTGAGACGCTTAGTATAAACATTTGGCCAAACATTTTAAAGCCCACCAACCATCGTCAAGGTGGTCTCAATTCTGGTGAGTCCCTGACCTAATGTGAACATACCTCTATTAGGCTGATATCTGAATTTCTGGGTGAATATGCACCTCTGTCAGTAATGCCTGCATTTATGGGTAAAGTTGGGACCTGGTGTAATTAAAATCACCACCTGGTGGGGGCGGAGTGCTCGGTCAGCAAGCTAACATTCAATAGACAAAAAAACCTGACTGGCACATCCAGACTAATGTGAACTAGGTGCAAACCAAGGGAAGCTACCCCCATGTAAAACATACAAAAAAAGGCTGCACTCAAGCATACTAAAGCATGACAACATGGAATACATGAAATTTAGAATAGCAATATGGCTTTTGAATATAAGGAAAAATTTGAGATGCTTAGTATAAACATTTGGCCAAACATTTTAAAGCCCACCAACCATCGTCAAGGTGGTCTCAATTCTGGTGAGTCCCTGACCTAATGTGAACATACCTCTATTAGGCTGATATCTGAATTTCTGGGTGAATATGCACCTCTGTCAGTAATGCCTTGCCAAATTTTTACACTAAGTAAATTTTTCGAATATCAAAAGCCAATAATCTATTTATGTACAAGTTGTCATGCTTTAGTAACTTGGCCTTTTTTGATGTTTAAGGGGTATTCCCAAATTTGAACTACTACATAAGTTGAATTCTCATCAGGTTATTTTTTCTGAGAATATACTCTAGTCCAGCTATCCCCGTGTATTTATTACAAGGCTAGACTTGTTTACAGATTACTAGATTACTCATCAGGTTTTCCAATTGAGCACTTAGTAGCTGGCCTAACTTGATTATTAAGTCCAAATTTTCAAATTAACTTTTCAAATTTCCTATTAAGTCATCTTAAATCTTATTCCATTTGTGTTTAATGAGCACCTTTTGTATTTAATGGGCTTGTTTACTATTCAATTTCTATTCCAGCCAGTTGTTTTTATTAATGTTACTCTGCAGCTTCCCCCCCACGGTGATTTATTCAGTATTTACCATGGAGCATTTCAGAGCAATTCCATTCATTCTATAGATTATTTGCAGCTCCCAAGCTATTGCTTTAATCATTATAAGATTCCTTAACAATTTATCTTTTCATTCTTCATTATTGGTGGTTTTTTAATTAGCCATTCTATACCATCTTTTTTCATGATTTTTGCACAGATCCAGCTTTTTATTACGGCATCCAATGCATAGTGATTTACAGTTGATCTAGTGTCCATGCCTATTAACCTGCTTCTAATGTTTCATTATATCAAATTTTTTAAGGTATTATGTTCCGTATTATGTTGGTGGGCTTTTTGTTATTACTGGCTCCATTTTTCAATTCAAAACTATGCTCATTTTTTTCTTTGATGTTTAGTTCTGAGCAGCCTTGTTTTATTCGGTCCTTACCATAATTAGGCTATGCAGTCATTCAAATTCTTACCAAACGCTCACATATATACAGGCCACTTACATAATGGGCTTATGTGGCAATTACAATTCAATTCCTAAAAGTATTCATTTAGTACAGTTGCCTTAGTTTTGTGGCTTTAATTTTACAGGTAGTCATTTTTCTATCAAGCCTATTATAATTTTGATTATGTTCTGCGATCGCTCACCGTTGTTTTACAGGTACTTTTGTTGCATTACGGTCACAGTTTGTTAAGTATTCAAGACCCACAGGCTTAATTCGCAATTTCCAAAAGCATCAATCTTCAGATGATCACTAAGTTTAGTATGAGCCTTGATGTGGTAATGTTTGCAATTTTATAGCGTTCAAATTTTTTTTTTAAAGTATGCTCATCGATCCAGTGTGTTTAATCAGCCTTTTTTGTGTTTACAGGTGTTTCACCAGATTAGATTCGCAGTTTTCATTAGTTAGTGTGAGAGCACTCGCCAAGGTGGTGTTGGCAAATGTTATACTACGTCTAAATTTCTATATTCAAGCTATGCATTATTCATATCCAGTTCAGTTGTGTTGAGTGCGCTTTTGTATGTTAATGGGTAGTCTTTGCCCTGTACTTGTTGTGTGCGTATTTTTGTTGATGTTAGCTTGCTGCGAGCACCGCCCGTGGTGTTTTAATTACACCAGGTATTTCATAAATGCAGCTACTGACGAGTGCATTTCACCCAGAATCAGATATAGCCTATAGTTGTCATTGGTAGGACTCACATGAGACACTGACGATGGTTGGGTTAAAAGTTGGCAATTTACTAAGCTTCAAATTTTCTAATCAAACTATGCTTTATTCATATCATGCAGCTTATATGTTAGTGCACCTTTTTATTTCTGGGTAGCTTCCCTTGTTTGCACTAGTTCATGCTTTAAAATGTTTGGCCAAATGTTTATACTAAGCGTCTCAAATTTTTCCTTATATTCAAAAGCCATATTGCTATTCTAAATTTCATGTATTCCATGTTGTCATGCTTTAGTATGCTTGAGTGCAGCCTTTTTTTGTATGTTTTTACATGGGGGTAGCTTCCCTTGGTTTGCACCTAGTTCACATTAGTCTGGATGTGCCAGTCAGGTTTTTTTGTCTATTGAATGTTAGCTTGCTGACCGAGCACTCCGCCCCCACCAGGTGGTGATTTTAATTACACCAGGTCCCAACTTTACCCATAAATGCAGGCATTACTGACAGAGGTGCATATTCACCCAGAAATTCAGATATCAGCCTAATAGAGGTATGTTCACATTAGGTCAGGGACTCACCAGAATTGAGACCACCTTGACGATGGTTGGTGGGCTTTAAAATGTTTGGCCAAATGTTTATACTAAGCGTCTCAAATTTTTCCTTATATTCAAAAGCCATATTGCTATTCTAAATTTCATGTATTCCATGTTGTCATGCTTTAGTATGCTTGAGTGCAGCCTTTTTTTGTATGTTTTACATGGGGGTAGCTTCCCTTGGTTTGCACCTAGTTCACATTAGTCTGGATGTGCCAGTCAGGTTTTTTTGTCTATTGAATGTTAGCTTGCTGACCGAGCACTCCGCCCCCACCAGGTGGTGATTTTAATTACACCAGGTCCCAACTTTACCCATAAATGCAGGCATTACTGACAGAGGTGCATATTCACCCAGAAATTCAGATATCAGCCTAATAGAGGTATGTTCACATTAGGTCAGGGACTCACCAGAATTGAGACCACCTTGACGATGGTGTTGAGTTGTGGCTTTAAAATGTTTGGCCAATGTTTTATACCTAAGCGTCTCAAGTTTTTTTTTATTGAAAGCTATTGCTATCCCCATAAATTTCATGTATATTCCATGTATGTCATGCTTTAGTATGCTTTGAGTGCAGCCTTTTTTTTGTATGTTTTACATGGGGGTAGCTTCCCTTGGTTTGCACCTAGTTCACATTAGTCTGGATGTGCCAGTCAGGTTTTTTTGTCTATTGAATGTTAGCTTGCTGACCGAGCACTCCGCCCCCACCAGGTGGTGATTTTAATTACACCAGGTCCCAACTTTACCCATAAATGCAGGCATTACTGACAGAGGTGCATATTCACCCAGAAATTCAGATATCAGCCTAATAGAGGTATGTTCACATTAGGTCAGGGACTCACCAGAATTGAGACCACCTTGACGATGGTTGGTGGGCTTTAAAATGTTTGGCCAAATGTTTATACTAAGCGTCTCAAATTTTTCCTTATATTCAAAAGCCATATTGCTATTCTAAATTTCATGTATTCCATGTTGTCATGCTTTAGTATGCTTGAGTGCAGCCTTTTTTTGTATGTTTTACATGGGGGTAGCTTCCCTTGGTTTGCACCTAGTTCACATTAGTCTGGATGTGCCAGTCAGGTTTTTTTTCTATGATGTGCTGACGACACTCCCCCACCAGGTGTGATTTTAATTACACCAGGCCACTTTACCCATAAATGCAGGCATTACTGACAAGGTGCATTCACCAGAAATTCAGATATCAGCCTAATGAGGTATGTTCACATAGGTCAGGGATCACCAGATTGAGACCACCTTGACGATGGTTGGTGGGCTTAAATGTTTGGCCAAATGTTATACTAAGCGTCCAAATTTCCTATATTCAAAGCGCATATTGCATCTAAATTTATGTATCCCTGTTGTCAGCTTTAGTAGCTTGAGTGCAGCCTTTTTTTGTATGTTTTACATGGGGGTAGCTCCCTTGGTTTGCACCTAGTTCACTTAGTCTGGATGTGCCAGTCAGGTTTTTGTCTATGTAGTTTATTGTGGGATCATAAGGTGCTTACAGTGTGGATTAGCGGCTGTGTGTACGAGGTGTACGGAGCAGAGCCGTTGTGTACGAGTGTACGTAGCGGAGCCGTGTGTGTATGAGGTGTACGGAGCGCAGCGTGTGTGTACGAGGTGTACGGAGCGGAGCCGTGTGTACGAGGTGTACGGAGCGGAGCCGTGTGTACGAGGTGTACGGAGCGAAGCCGTGTGTGTATGAGGTGTACGGAGCGAAGCCGTGTGTGTACAAGGTGTACGGAGCAAAGCCGTGTGTGTACGAGGTGTACGGAGCAAAGCCGTGTGTGTACGAGGTGTACGGAGCGGAGTCGTGTGTGCATGAGGTGTACGGAGCGGAGCCGTGTGTACGAGGTGTACGAACGGAGCCGTGTGTACGAGGTGTACGGAGCAAAGCCGTGTGTGTACGAGGTGTACGGAGCGAAGCCGTGTGTGTACGAGGTGTACGGAGCGAAGCCGTGTGTGTACGAGGTGTACGACGAAGCCTGTGTGTAGAGTGTACGAGCGAGCCGTGTGTACGAGGTGTACGGAGCGGAGCCGTGTGTACGAGGTGTACGGAGCGAAGCCGTGTGTGTACGAGGTGTACGGAGCGAAGCCGTGTGTGTACGAGGTGTACGGAGCAAAGCCGTGTGTGTACGAGGTGTACGGAGCAAAGCCGTGTGTGTACGAGGTGTACGGAGCGGAGCCGTGTGTACGAGGTGTACGGAGCGGAGCCGTGTGTGTACGAGGTGTACGGAGCGAAGCCGTGTGTGTACGAGGTGTACAGAGCGAAGCCGTGTGTGTACGAGGTGTACGGAGCGGAGCCGTGTGTGTACGAGGTGTACGGAGCGGAGCCGTGTGGTACGAGGTGTACGGAGCGGAGCCGTGTGTGTACGAGGTGTACGGAGCGGAGCCGTGTGTGTACGAGGTGTACGGAGCGAAGCCGTGTGTGTACGAGGTGTAACGGAGCGGAGCCGTGTGTTACGAGGTGTACGAGCGGAGCCGTGTGTACGAGTTGACGGAGCGGAGCCGTGTGTACGAGTGTAGGAACGAAGCGTGGTGTAGAGGTGTACGGAGCGGGCCTTGTGCTGTGAGGTGTGTGGAGTCGGAGCCGTGTGTGTACAGGGCCACAAAGCGAGCCGCGCAATGTACAAGGTCCTGTTACTTGCGGGTCTGTGTGCTTGGGCTGCAGGGGGAAGGAGGGGTGCCATTATGTGCATGGGTCTGCGTGGGACGGAGCGAATGCTTATCTTGTAGGGCTGTGTCCCTGTCCCGCTGTCCTGGCCGCAGGTTTACTTTCCCGCATTAGAATCGTACAGCGGAAACCCGGACCTCCCACACTTCTGCAGCCACATGTCACTTCACCGGAGTGACGTGCTGTAAATCAGCTGAACACTGGAAATGACCGCTGACCTCATTTCCGGCGGTCAGCTTACAGCAGCAGGTACTGTAACTCGTTCTCGGGAGAGTCTTCAGAACGGCGACGCATCAAGCCGCTGGATCTGTTGGAGTGAGAGCCGGGTATTGTACGGACCGCTGCATACAATACCCGACTCTCACTGAGCGAGACAAGCAGGATGTGGGGATCTCAACATGGGATCTGTTCAACAGATGAAGAGATCCCCAGATCCTGCCTGTCTCATTAAGTGAGAGCCGGGTATTGAATGGAGCGCCTCATAGCTGGTGAGATCCCCACATCCTGGGGAAATGAGGTCAGCGATGGAACGTGACTTGTGGCTGCCAGAATGTGTGGAGGTCCCCGGGGTTTCCGTATGTACGATTCTAATGCGGAAAGTAAACCGCCTGGCCGGGACAGCGGACAGGGTCCCGAAATCGGGACTGTCCCTCTGAAACCGGGACGGTTGAGAGGTATGTGTTTATAATTATTGTTTATGAAACAGTGTGATCAGCAGTGCTAAGTGGGTGTGGTCAGGGCGTGGATATGGGTGTGACCAGTGAAATGGGTGTGGCTAGGGGTGTGGCCTAAAATTTGCCGCCCCGGGCGCCACAAACAGTTGCTACGCCACTGAATATCAGACATCTTTTTTTCGGACTTTTTCGTAGTTAATTACCAGCTATGGCAGAGCAGACAGATGGGGGCTTATATTAATAGGCTGAGAAGGTCCATGGATATTTGCCCCTTCCCAGCCTAATAAGACCAGCTCGCAGCAGCCCCATAAATGATGCAATTCTGGCGCTTAGCCTTGGGTCTTCTGGATTGCCATGGCATTGTTCTGACATCATCAGTTTAGCACTGGTGCTGTGAGAGAACCAGCCGCTATGAACTGTGGTGACCTTAATGTTACCTCAGTTCACAACAGACGGATCTCACGTAGTACAGCATCAGACCCAGCAGTGGCTACTGCTCCAGTCTCTGAACAGTGCTCCAAAACTGAATAAAGAAGATCGGATCGTCATGAGATCTCCATATTATGGATTTTTTTTAATAAATGGGGGAAAGAGGGAAATTGTTGGGAACTTTTTTAAATAACGATTTTTTTCGGTGTGTTTTCTTCTTTTTACTTACTGGGTTAGTAATCAGGTTTTCTGGATATTGGCCCCTTCCCAGAATAATAGCACAAGCCTTCAGCCACCCCAGAAATAGCGTACCCATTAGGTGCCCAGTTCTATTAAATAACCTCCACCTTTCCTGATTGCCCATTGTCAAAAGAAATAAACACACAGTCCTTTATTTGTAAAAATCATTCCCTAAAAGTTTATTGACAAACAAAAATAATCCTCAGGGGTCCGCCGCAATCCAAATGGAGGTCCCACGATGATCACTATCTTCTTTGTCCAGTCTATGGAGCCCTGTTCAGAGAACAAAGCTCTATACACTGGAGTGGCAGCCAATGCCAGGTCTCACACTGTAACATCAGTAAGGTTATCTCAGTTCACAGCAGCCAGTTCTCACGAGGCAGAGCAAATGCCAAACTGATGAATGATGACATCACCGCTCATCAGTCTTACACTGATGCTACCCTTATGAGAACTGGCTGCTGTGAACTGTGGTAACTTTTGTCACCTTATTTCATCCCTTTAGGTCACCAGTGTTCACAGTCACCAGGTCTACCGAGAGCTGTGAGGCCAGGAAAACTTAAGGGAGCCTTTAAGGCTATTGGAGTCTGTGAACAAAGATTACCAGAGATCTTAGACTCCAGGTGTCCCGGCAGCAAGGAACTCCAGTAACTTTAAAGTCTCCTTTAAAGGCTCCTTTAAGGTTTTCAGGCCTCACAGCTGCCGGTACCTGTGAACTCTGGTAACCTAAAAGTGTGAACTGAGGCGACGTCAGTAAGGTTATCTCAGTTTACAGCGGCCAGTTTTCATGAGGGCAATGCGAGTGCCAGACTGAGGTGCGGTGACATCACGGCTCATCAGTCTAGCACTCACGCTGCCCTCGAGAGCATAGGCCTCTGTGAACTGAGGTAACCTTACTGTCGTCACTTCAGCTCACAGTGGCCAGGTCTCACGTAGTACAGCATGAGACCCAGCAGTGGCTGCTGTACCAGTCTATGGAGCTGTGTTCTCTGAACGTGGCTCCATTGACTAAAGGAAAAAGATGGTGTTCATTGTGGGGCCTCCATTTGCATTGTGTGCGTCCCCTGTAGAATTTTTTGGTAATAATTAGGTAAAAGAGGAAACTTGTAAGGGAGTGATTTTTGCAAATAATGGACTTTTGTAAGTGAGTGTTTCTTTCTTTTGACTATGAGGTTAATAATGGGGGGATCTGACAGACACCTCTCCATTACTAAGCCCTGGGTATTGTGTCAGTAGACATTACACAGCTGACATCAACCCCAAAACCATTAACTTGATTGCCACATCACCACGGCAATCAGAAAGATCTGAGAGTAAGCGTCATAATTGGTGCATCTAATTGATGTGCCATTTCTGGGGTGGCTGAGGGCTGATGTAATTAGTCTGGGAAGGGGTCAATACCCATGACCCTTTCCAGCCTATTAATATCAGCCCACAGCTCTCTGCTTAGCCTTTATTGGTTATTAAATATAGTGGAGACCCCATATTGTTTTTTTTGGGTCCCCTATTTTTAATAACCAACAAAGGCAAAGTAGAAAGCTCTGGGCTGATATTAATAAGCTGGGAAGGTGCATGGATACTGTCCCCTTCCAAGCATAATAAGACCAGCTCACAGCTGTCTACATTCCCTTGGCTGGTTATTAAAATAGGGGGACCCCAAATTGTTTTTTATTATTATTTATTTATTTCACAATGTCAGGCTGGGTCATGCGCTGCGCCAGCCAATCACTTCCATGCCAGGTAGATAAAGACACACACACACATATAGATACAAAGACAGGCAGGGACACACACACATAAATACAAAACAGACAGAGAGGCACATGAATAGATACAAAGACAGACAGAGACACATACATAGGTACAAAGACAGACAGAGACACATACATAGGTACAAAGACAGACAGAGACACATACATAGGTACAAAGACAGACAGAGTCACACACACTTAAGGGTATGCCACACTAAAGAACATCGCTAACGGGATCGCTAAAAAACGTCACTATTTAGCGATCCCGTTAGCGATGTTGTTGTGTGCGGCATCTACCAGCGACGTGGCCCCTGCTGTGATCTCGTTCATCACAGCGATCGTTCCGGACCCTATTTTTATCGTCGGCGTCCCGCTGGCGTCCCGCTGGTAAGTATATATCGCTGAGTGTGGCACCTTTTTTTAGCGATTTAGCGGTACAAAAGTACCGCTAAAGTCGTTAAGGAGATCGCTAACCGCGATAGCGTCCTTAACGACATCACTAAATTAGGCCACTACTAGCGATATTAAAACGATCCCGCTAGCGATCTCATTAGTATGCGATGTTAACGAGATCGCTAGCGGGATTGTTTAGTGTGGCATACCCTTTAGAGACAATGACATACAGAGACAAACATATACTCATAGATACAGATCACCAAACAAATTTAAGTGTTAGGCAAAGATAACACAAGTAAACACAAAATGCAGTTTTTAAATGAAGATTTTTATTATTAAGGGAAAAAGAAATCCAAAACTACATGGCCCTGTGTGAAAAAGTGATTGCCCCCTAAACATAATAACTGGTTGGCCACCCTTAGTAGCAACAAATGAAATCAAGTGTTTGCGATACCTGGCAATGAGTCTTTTACAACTCTTTGGAGGAATTTTGGCCACTCATCTTTACAGAATTGTTGTAATTCAGCCATATTGGAGGGTTTCCAAGCATGAACCACTTTTTTTAGGTCATGCCACAGCATCTCAATCAGCTTAAGTGTCAGGACTTTGACTAGGCCACTCCAAAGTCTTAATTTTGTTTTTCTTAAGCCGTTCAGAGGTGGATGTGCTGGTGTGTTTTGGATTATTGTCCTGCTGCATAACCGAAGGGGGCTTTAGCTTGAGGTCACAAACAGATGGCTGGACATTCTCCTTCAGGATTTTTTGGTAGACAGTAGATTTTTATGAGTCCATTTACCACAGCAAGTCTTCTAGGTGCTGGAACACCCAAAAAACCAAGCACTAGGAAAAGAACCGACTAAAGTCCAAAATATTTAGAATATAAAATTTCTAATTTTTATTAATATATCAGGATTAAAAACTGGTGTGTGATCACAATTTACATAAAAAACAAACAATACACATCTGTATGCCAAGAAAAATGGAGCCCAACAAATCAAGAGTATAAAGAGATGTGGATATTTCAAAAATTACCAGGATATACAGAAATTTATCAGCAAATATATGTGATAAAAACTGTGACAAAATATATATGCCAATATAAGTGCTGGTAAAAAAATCCTATAGTATAAATATACTTTAAAAAGTGCAAAAATAGTACAGAGTAAAGTGCAAAAAGTATATAAAAAATGTGTAAAAAGACGTACCACATAAAATATGAGCAAATGCACAAAATGTAAGCGAAAACCACTAGAAACAAAATGATAAAAAAAACAGAAATACCACCAGGTGTCAGTGTATCACAAGAAAAAACTACACTTTTTAATCCTGATATATTCATACAAATTTGAAATTTTATATTCTAAATATTTTGGACTTTATTCGGTTCTTTTCCTAGTACTTGGTTTTTTGGTGGTTTCTTCAGATTGTCCATTTTTATTTGGTCCAATCTTTCGTAGTGGTGCTTTATATATGTGGTAATTTTATCTTAATTTTATTTATTTATATTTGACCTACTTTATACAATAATATTCCACTTTTAGCACTCTACGTTTGAGTCTCCTTTTTCTGTTGTTTCATTAGGTGCTGAAACAGCAAAACAGCCCCTGGCCATAATAATACCACCACCATATTTTACTAATTGTATGATATTCATTATCTGAAATGCTGTGTTCCTTTTATGCCAGATGTAATGGGACATACACCTTTCAAAAAGTTCAACTTTTGTCTCGTCAGTCCACAGAGTATTTTCCCAAAAGTGTTGTGGATCATCAAGATGTTTTCTGGCAAAACTGAGACAAGACTTTATGTTCTTATTGCTCAGCAGTCGTTTTCATCTTAGAACTCTGCCATGCAGGCCATCTTTGCCCATTCTCTATCATATGGTGGAGTTATGAACACTGTCCTTAACTGAGGCAAATGAGGCCTGCAGTTCTTTGGATGTTGTTATGGACATATTTTGTGACCTTTTGGAATAGTAGCTGCTGCGTTCTTGGGGTAATTTTGTCCTGGGACCATTCGCCACTGTTCCATGTTTAGTTCACTGGAGTGCCAAAGATTGAGAAATGGCTTTATCACCTTTTCCAGACTGATAGATATCAATTACTCAATTACTTTGTTTCTCAATTGTTCCAGAATTTCTTTAGATCGTGGTATAATGTGTAGCTTTCGAGAATCTTTTGGTCTACTTCACTTTGTCAGGCAGGTCCTATTTAAGTGATTTCTTGATTGAAAACAGGTGTGGCAGTAAACAGGCCTGCATGTGGGTAGGGGAATTGAACTCAAAGATGTGATAAACCACAGTTAATTTATGTTTAAAAGGGGAGCAATGACTTTTTCACACAGGGCCCTGTAGGTTTGGATTTCTTTTTCCGTTAATAATAAAGACCTTCATTTAAAAACTGTATTTTGTGTTTACTTGTGTTATCTTTGTCTAATATTTACATTTGTTTGGTGATCTGAAACATTAGAGTGTGACAAACATGCAAAAGAGTAGGAAATCAAGAAGATGGCAAACACGTTTTCACACAACTGTAGATACAAAGACAGACAGACAAAGACACACAGAAACATAGATAGATACAAGGCCAGACAGAGACACACCATTGTCACATCATCATGATGTCACCAAAGGTCCCGAAGTCCCACAGAGTACAAGACATGTGGTGACATCAAGGTCACAAGACTGGTCACATGATCTTTCCTGATCCCAATCACCCAGCAACTCTCTGCTACTCTTGGTATGTCCACTGACTGCTGCAATATCATAACCCATCTTTCCTGATCCCAATCACCCTGCATCTCTCTGCTACTCTTGGTATGTCCACAGACTGCTGCAATACCTCATTTCCTTGATGCTAACACTCATTTGGCCTTCTGTCCATTTGGATCTAATTCCTTTGTATTTTGTCTTCTGACTTCTAATTAATCCCCTCCTGTTGTGTGAGCAGTCTACCTGCTGCCCCTCCCTCCTGTTCTCACCTGGCCTGTTTGATGTGCATTTGAGCTGCTATAAAGTCAGACACATTGGTCTGTGTAACCTTGGTGTGTCATTATAAGGATGTCTTTTAAGGATAACTAATGAAATATGCCAGAAATGCGCCAGAAGTGACCAGAAGGTATGCCTAAACTTTGTTTAAATTTCCTAAATTTCTTTGTTAGCTCCAAAATTACTTTTACCATGCTGACATATGCTAATGGATTTGCCTCCATTACTCCTCACTCTCCTTTGCTATCCACAGACCCCAGCACTCTCTAACCAAGTAATAAGCTCTCCTTTTCTCTTGCCCCCCACCTGACCTCCTCTGCTGACCTGCTCCTCAACCTCAGATCTCTCCTAATAACACATAAAACAAATCGCCCACTCTCCTTTTCCCACCTGCTCTGCCTCTCTCTGTTTCTCCTCACTGCTGGCGACATATCTCCCATTCCTGGACCCACCACAGTTCATACCTTCCATTATTACCCCCTTCTATCGCTCCCAATCCAATATAAACATCCAAAATCTTTTCAACCTCAAATACGTGCCCTTGACGCCCGCCACTCAGCTCCCTCTCTCTGGATCACTCTGGAATGCCTGCTCTGTCTGCAATAAACTCCATGTGATTCATGACCTCTTTACCTCTCAAAATTTTTCCTTCCTTGGCCTCACTGAAACATGGCTGACACCCTCCGACACCACCTCCCCTGCTGCACTATGCTATGGCGGCCTCTACTTCACCCACACTCCTCGCCCTGGCAACAGACATGGTGGAGGAGTGGGCCTTCTCCTTTCTCACATCTGCACCTTCAACCCAATCCCACCTCTTCCCTCCCTTGTCCTCCACTCTTTTGAAGTCCACTCTGTCCGCATCTACTCTCCCTCCAGCCTCCAAGTGGCTGTCATATACCAACCTCCAGGCCCAACCACTGCCTTCATGGACCAATTCTCTACATGGCTCCTTCACTTTCTCTCTGCTGACATTCCCACCATCATCATAGGTGACTTCAACATCCCCATTGACACCCACCAGTCGGCAGCTTCTAAACTCCTGGCCCTTACTTCATCCTTTGGACTTACACAGTGGTCCTCTTCAGCCACCCACACAGACGGACACACATTAGAACTGGTCTTCACCCGCCTCTGCTCCCTATCTAACTTCACAACCTCCCCTCTTCCTCTATCTGACCATCATCTACTTTCTTTCTCATCCCTGTCCTCCTCACCTGTCACCCATGTCCAGCAACACGCACACACCCGCAGAAACTTTTGCACATCTAGACACTCACACACTCTCTGACTCTATCCTACCACTGTCCTCCATATCTTCACTCCACGACACAGACACTGCCACTAGTTTCTACAATGCCACTCTTGCATCAACCATCAACTCGGTCGCCCCTGTCATGCATAACAGAGTGCGACAAATCAATAGACAACCCTGGCACAATAACACCACTAAAAAGCTTCAGCAAGCATCCAGAATTGCTGAACGGCGCTGGAAGAAAACACATTCACAAGACGACTTCACTGCACTCAAACAAACAACACTTGCATTCAAATCAGCTCTCACCTCTGCTAAACAGGCCTACTTTACATCCCTTGTATCTTCCTTATCCCACAACCCCAAACAGTTGTTCAATACTTTTAACTCCCTCCTCCACCCACCACTGCCCCCTCCAACTTTCCTAATCTCTGCTGAGGACTTCGCCATGCACTTCAAAAACAAGATAGACTAAACACGGCAAGTCTTTATTAGTCAACCACCACAACCCCTTTGTATACCTGACCAATGCCCAAACCCCATAACCTCCTTATCCAACATCATGGAAGGGGAGCTTGCTCATCTTCTCTCCAAATCACATCTCACCACTTGTGCAATCGACCCCATCCATCCCACCTCCTCCCCAATCTCGCCACCACTCTTATCCCATCACTTACCCACCTCTTCAACCTATCACTAACTTCCGGTACCTTCACTTCGGCTTTCAAACATGCCACAGTCACGCCTATCCTCAAAAAGCCAACCCTCGACCCAACCGCTATGTCCAGCTATCGCCCAATATCGCTGCTCCCATTCGCTTCCAAACTCCTGGACCAGCAGGTCTACAATCTGGTTTCCGCCCCATCACTCCACTGAGACAGCCCTGACCAAAATAACTAACGACCTACTTACAGCCAAAGCGAACAGACAATACTCTATACTCCTCCTTCTAGACCTGTCCTCTGCTTTCGACACAGTTGACCACTGCCTCCTACTACAGATACTCACTTCCTTTGGCATCAAAGACCTCTCCCTATTCTGGATCAAATCATACCTCTCCAACCGCACATTCAGCGTCTCCCACTCCCACACTACCTCCTCATCCCACCCTCTCTCTGTTGGAGTCCCCCAAGGCTCGTTTTAGGACCCCTACTCTTCTCAATCTATACACTTGGCCTGGGGTAACACATAAAGTCCCAAGGATTCCAGTACCACCTTTATGCCGATGATACTCAGATCTACCTCTCTGGCCCAGATGTTACCTCTCTGCTCTCCAAAATCCCGGAGTGTCTATCAGCCATATCCTCTTTCTTCTCCTCCCGCTTCCTCAAACTGAATGCGGACAAATCTGAACTGATCATCTTTCCCCCATCCCACAGATCTTCCTTACCTGACCTATCTATAACAATTGATGACATCACGCTTTCCCCCGTACCGGAGGTCCGCTGCCTTGGAGTAACCCTTGACTCTGCCCTGTCCCTCAAACTGCACATCCAAGCTCTCTCCACAACCTGCCGCCTCCAGCTCAAAAATATTTCCAGAATCCGTCCCTTTCTCAACCCTCACTCTACTAAAATGCTTGTGCATGCCCTCATCATCTCCCGCCTCGACTACTGCGACACCCTTTTATCTGGCCTCCCTGCTAACACCCTCGCACCTCTCCAGTCCATCCTTAACTCTGCTGCCCGACTAATTCATCTCTCTCCTCGCTACTCCTCCGCTTCTCACCTTTGCTAATCTATCCACTGGCTCCCACTCCCTCAGCGTATCCAATTCAAATTAATAATACTGACCTACAAGGCCATCTATAACCTGTCTCCTCCATATATCTCTGAACTAATATCCCGATATCTTCCCTCACGTAATCTCCGGTCCTATCAAGGCCTCCTTTTCTCCTCCACACTTATTCGCTACTCACGTAACCGCCTCCAAGACTTCTCCCAAATAGCCCCCATCCTCTGGAATGCTTTGCCCCAACACGTCCGGCTATCAAACACATTCGGATCCTTCAGATGGAACCTGAAAACCCACCTCTTCAGGAAAGCTTACAGCCTGCAATGATCCCCGCTGCCTCCTCACCACTACTGGAGCTACCGCCTCAACCATCACTGGAGCTGCTGCAACCCCCCGACCTACTGTCTCCTTCCCCACCATCCTATAGAATGTAAGCCCGCAAGGGCAGGGGCCTCTCCCCTCTATATCGGTCTGTCATTGTTAGTTTACTGTAAGTGATATCTGTAATCTGTATGTAACCCCTTCTCATGTACAGCACCATGGAATCAATGGCGTTGTATAAATAAATAATAATAATAATAATGATTGCAATGTCATCAAAAGTCCTGAAGCAGTTTGCCCATTGGAAGGTGCAATGACAAAGCTATTACCAGTATAGCTCCTGCTGTAGACGCTGAGGCCCCCATTCCTGGGCAATTGAGTCTTCTCCCCCTTCCCACCCAGTGCCAGCCCTGTTCATAATTGAAGTTAGACTTATATATTCAGTATGATGAATAGAAAGAAATAATTGTGCAGATACCTTTTCCACTGTTCGGATCCTTGGTAGTAGATACAGATGAAGTCTATACGTGTGATTTAGATCATCAATGATAATAGTGTTGTAGAACAACAGAACCATTCCATGACATGGGATATGCTTTATTATTCCCTCTTTGAAAAGCCTCAAGGGATATAAAATAATCCCGATACAGGAGAAAGTGGGATTTTCCATCACTGCGTACGTTGCTTCTATTCTTGATGGTGTTTCGAAAGCCATGTTATCATCCTTGTAGTGGAAACATTTAATCAAAGACTTCTCTCCTTTAAAACCTAAAAAAATTAAAAAAAAAAAAAAAGAAGCAGTTTCATTATTGTATGTGGTAATCGAGTGTAAATACTTATGCGCGTTGTATGCTGTAAGTGCAATCAATGTAAGTCTACGGTGCCTCTTTCTGATGGTTCATAAACTTACACGGGTGCAGACGGCCGTTAGATCTCCATCCTAGAAAATCAGATTCTGATCAGAGTGTGATTTATTTTTCTTGGCTGTGGAGAATTAAAAAAAAAAAAAAA
>JARQOD010012095.1:0-20927 GCA_033576555.1 Oophaga sylvatica | reverse complement strand
GGTTTCCCCCTCGATTTTCTTCGGGGAAGACGGAGGCTTCTGTCTGTCCAGGTGTTGACTCTGTTGTGGGCGTTTTGAAAACAAAATTTGGGCCCAAAGGTAGTGGAGAGGTTGTCCTCTCTCAGGAGAGGGCCCAGCGGTTTGCAAAAGGGCCCATGGGAAATGATGGCCCTGGGTTTTAAAAAATGGGGGTTTTTGGGCTGGTTGCCCTAAAAAAATTTTTCCCTTTGAGAGTGGAATCTCCAAAATTTTTTAAGCCTTGGTTTCTTTGGGGCCTTAAAAGATCAGGGGAAGATTCTTAATCCGGTTTCTTTTCTTTGCTTTTTCCCCGGGGGCTTTAAAGATCCATAAGGTGTTCCACAAGTCCTTTTAAAGGGGTTTGGTTGAGCCATTTGGTTTTCCCTGCTTTGCCTCCTGCCCTGTTCGGTTGGGAGGGCAATTGGAGTTTGGGGTTTGAGAAAATTTTGGGAATTCTCTTTTTTTGACGGAAACCCCAAGTAGGGGGTTTAAAAGTGGAGAGGTTTTTGGTCGGGAAAGGACAATTTTGGGTTTTTTGCTTGGGAAATCCATGCTGGGAAAATCCCCCCTTGCATTTCCGACCTCCCTGTTTCTCAGAGAATGACCGTCATCTGGGTGATTTGTGATAGGTTTTCCAAGATGATACATCTTGTGCCATTACCTAAGTTGCCTTCCTCCTCTGAATTGGTGCCTTTGTTCCTTCAGCACGTGGTTCGTTTACACGGCATTCCTGAGAACATTGTGTCTGACAGAGGAGTCCAGTTTGTTTCCAGATTTTGGAGGACCTTTTGTTCTAAACTTGGTGTTCAATTGTCTTTCTCCTCGGCGTTTCATCCTCAGACCAATGGTCAATCTGAGAGAACAAACCAGACATTGGAGACTTATCTAAGATGCTTTGTGTCTGCTGATCAGGATGACTGGGTCTCTTTTTTGCCTTTGGCTGAGTTTGCTCTTAATAATAGGGCTAGCTCTGCCACTTTGATGTCTCCATTTTTCTGTAATTCTGGGTTTCACCCTCGATTTTCTTCAGGACAGACGGAGGCTTCTGTCTGTCCAGGTGTTGACTCTGTTGTGGAGCGTATGCAACAGATTTGGGACCAGGTAGTGGAGAGGTTGTCCCTCTCTCAGGAGAGGGCCCAGCGGTTTGCTAACCGGCATAGGACTGATGGTCCTCGGTTTAAAGTGGGGGACTTGGTCTGGTTGTCCTCAAAAAATATTCATATGAGAGTGGCATCTCCTAAATTTAAGCTTAGGTTCATTGGACCTTATAAGATCATGGAGATTCTTAATCCTGTTTCTTTTCATTTGCTTCTTCCAGGGACATTTAAGATCCATAACGTGTTCCACAAGTCCTTATTGAAGAGGTTTGTTGAGCCAGTGGTTCCTACTGCTTTGCCTCCTGACCCTGTTCTGGTTGAGGGCAATATGGAGTTTGTGGTTGAGAAAATATTGAATTCTCGTTTTTCTAGACGGAAACTCCAGTATTTGGTTAAGTGGAGAGGTTATGGTCAGGAAGACAATTCTTGGGTGTTTGCTTCGGACATCCATGCTAGGAGACTCATCCGTGCGTATCATAGAACTCATCCTGACCGACCTGGTTGCTCAAGTGAGGGTTCGGTGACCCCTCCTCAAGGGGGGGGTACTGTTGTGAATGGACTTGAAATGAGTTCTGAGCAGAGGCTCCCTCTGGTGGTTACAAGCGGTACTGGACTGTCCAGTGAAGATTGTGATGATTGGGAATCAGGTGTTACTGACTGGTCTTATATAAGGGAGTCGCCTTCCCATCAGGGTTGCCGGTGATCAATTGTTCTGGTCTCAATCCTTGATTCCTGCTTCCTTTGTAGCCTGCTGTGTCGTGTCTGCATCTCCTGCTAACAGATAAGACATTTTCTTCTTTTTGTTTTTGTGCTTGATTTTTGCATTTTGTGCTGCACTTCTGTGGGGGCCTTCAGGGTCCCCTTCGGGGGCTTTTGCCCTCTCAGTTTAGTTCAGCCACTGATTTTTGTATATTTGCTTTTTCCAGTTTTTTCAGTGGCTGCTGTTTTGATTTTGTTACACCAGAGAGCTAATTTAGGTGGTAGAGGTCGTGTGATCTCAGGTGTTTTTGAAATTAGTAGAGTTGGTGCTTTTCAGGGTTTTTTGGGATTGCAGTAAGTGCCCTTGTTATCCTTTTCTATTTAGGTAGTTTGGGCCCCAACGTTTGCTCATACTATTTTCTGTCTGTGTCTGTATTTCTTCTTGTCTAACCGCCATTACATGTTTGGGGGCTTTCTATGTTCTTTGGGGATCTGCTCCGGGGCAGATAGCTTTCCTCTTTCTATCTTTAGGTGTAGTTAGTTTCTCAGGCTGTGAAGAGGCGTCTAGGACCAACGTAGGAACGCTCCACGGCTGCCCCTAGTTGTGGTGGTTAGTCAGGGTACTGCAATCTCATAGATTCCAACTGCTCTGGTGTATTGCCTTTTTTACCTGCACTCCTCAGCTACCGAAACATAACAGCATTGGCATTCATTTAAGTCCAAACATGGAGTACCTGTAGGAACCGGTTAAGTATGAATCCATTTCTTGGATTCTGCTGGTGCCAGAGCTTAGGCAAAGGTGCTGGAATTTTAGCTTTAACATCGCAGGTCCTAAATATGTAATTTTTATATCTCTGTCACTGAATGGGACCGAGTTATTCCATCTTTAATAATGCCCACATATAACAAAGGAGGCACATGGTGGACACAATGAACTGGTTTCTGCTAATTAACACATTCCTGAGGGAGGGGTAGGAGGGGTTTAGTATAGCATGCAGGTGAAGTGAAGGGAGCTAGGGAGAGAGAGAGAGCAGCCGTGACAGGGGGAACAGTGGGGGGGGGTCAAAAGCCCACAGCGTGTGTCTCTACAGCTATGGAACCTTCTAGAAGGGTACTTTGATTGTGAGCATATTTGTAGTATCATTACATCTCCCTTTTTTGGATTGCGCTACGGAGGCAGGACCTTTCGGTACTCCTCCAAGCGCACCTCAGCCTGTTCGCCCCGACCGGACAACCCATTTGCGTTGCCATGCTCGCTGCCCTTTATGTGTTTCACGGTAAAGTCGTACTGCTGGAGAGCAAGGCTCCTGCGTAGCAACCTTCCGTTGGTTCCGGACACAGTGTGCAGCCAGCTCGGGGTTGTGGTTGGTCACCACGGTGAAGTTGCGTCCGTACCTGTAGGGCTGCAAATGTTGCAGTGCGCAGACCATGGACAGGAACTCGGTCTGTACCAGAAAGAGCAGACTGCTGTCTACTGCCTTTAACACGGGAGAGTTGCACAGGGCTGTTTTCAAATCCCGGAAGGCCACCTTTGGGGTAGCTTCCTCCTGGTGAGGTCCGTCAAGGGCTTTGCCAGGCTACTATAGTTTTGTACAAAGCGCCTGTAGTACCCTTCCGTTCCCAGGAAGGACATCACCTGCTTCTTGGTCCTGGGGGTGGTCCAGGATGCAATCGCGTCCACTTTCCCAGGCTCTGGCCTCATGGAGTTCCTGCCTACCCAGTGCCCCAGGTAGTGGACCTCTCTCATGCCCATCTGGCACTTTCCCGGCTTGATGGTCAGACCTGCTTGGTGAATTCGCCTGAGCACCTCTTGTAGATGCTGCAGGTGTTCATCCCAGGAGGAACTGAAGATGGCAGTGTCATCCAAGTACGCCACTGCGTATTTCTCCAGTCCCTGAAGCAGGTGGTTGTCCATCCGCTGGAAAGTGGCAGGGCATTCTTCATGCCGAAGGGCATGACCGTGGACTCGTACAGTCCGGAGGGTGTGATAAAGGCGGACTTCTCCTGCGCCTTAGGGCTCGGGAATCTGCCAGTATCCCGACTCAGATTGTAATGTATGTGATACAGTTCATATAGCGTCTTGTGCTTGGGTGCGATGAAAATACTTGAGACACAGGTTGAAAAAGAAAGTCTTGTATTGCTTCATACAAATTGGCAAAAATAAACATACAGGTTGCAAACACAGAAGCAGGAGACACAGCAGGCCAAAGTAATCTAAGTTCATCAATAACTCTCCACAACAGATTCAGATCTTCTTCTATGTTACCGCAAGTCCATGCAACCGTGAGGCTTTCAAGAGCAGAGTTCAGAGTCCACAAGAGCTCCAGAGTTTCTCAGTAGAAATGGCTGGAGTACAAAGTCCAAGGCTTCAGGAGTCAGAACACAGGTTCACTGCAGGCCAGATTCTGAAGCACTGATTGCTCAGGTGTGGCTGTTTAAGAAGCAAACGGAGAGAATCAGGGCGGGAACATGCAAGCTGGAAAACTCCATTTTAACTGAGGGCAAGATAGCTGCAGCAAAACAGAAAGCAAAATGGCCGACGAACAAACTGAGTTTCAGAAACAGATATACAGAACCTTACATTACTCCCCCCTTAGGGGCAACCTCCGGATGACCTCAGACCAGGCTTGTGTGGGTACCTCTGATGAAACTGACGGAGCAAGCGAGGAGCATTAACGTTATTGACTGGTTCCCATGAGTTGTCCTCCACTGGGTAGCCCTGCCATTTGATCAAATATTGTAACTGATTTCTATACAACCTGGAATCTAAAATCCTTTCCACCACAAATTCTTCCTGACCATCGACTAGCACTGGGTCAGGGCAAGGAGAAGAACGTCCAGGAAACGTATTGGGTGTTGCAGCCTTCAGTAGGGATACATGAAAGACAGGGTGGATTCTCATAGTTCTGGGCAATTGAAGACGACAAGCAACGGCACTTATAATCTTACTGATTTTATAGGGTCCAATGTACTTATGTCCCAACTTAGATGATGGAATCCTTAACTTAAGATTTCTGGTTGACAGCCAGACCAGGTCTCCTACCTTAAAAACTGGTGCAGGTTTACGAAATTTATCTGCTGCCTTCTTGTACCTTTCCTGAGCCGATTCCAGATTCTCCTTTAGAAGATCCATATTCTTCTGTAAAGTCGTGACTCTTTCAGCCACTGCTGGCAAAGGCGTCTCTATGGGAAATCGTGGTAGAATATTAGGATGATAACCTAAATTAGAGAAAAAAGGAGACTGTTTAGTGGAGGCACTCTGAGAGTTGTTGTAAGAGAACTCAGCCAATGGAAGTAGATCCACCCAATCATCCTGTAGGTGGCAGATAAAGCAGCGGAGATACTGCTCCAGGGTTTGATTGGTTCGTTCGGTTTGTCCATTAGTCTGGGGATGAAAAGCAGAAGAAAGGTTTACTTTAATGTCCAATGCTGCACAGAAATTTTGCCAAAACCTAGAAGTGAATTGCACCCCTCGATCCGAAATAACCTCATCCGGTACTCCATGTAAACGAAACACATCTTTAATCATCAAATCTGATGTCTGTTTTGCAGTGGGTAAGCCGACACAAGGGATAAAATGAGCTGCCTTTGTTAAACGATCAACCACCACTAGAATAGTGTTCTTCCCTTGAGAAGTTGGTAATTCGACAATGAAGTCCATAGAAATGGATCCCCACGGGCGGGACGGGGTGGGAAGAGGCTGTAACAGACCAGTTGGTGAAGAGCGAGGTGTTTTGCATCTTGCACAAACCTCACATGAAGTGACATAATCCAAAACATCCTTCCTACAAGTGGGCCACCAAAAGAAACGAGAAAGAAATTCCTGTGTCTTTAGAATTCCTCTATGCCCGGCTATTTTGGAATCATGAATGAGTTGCAATACTCTCAATCTGACTGTTTCAGGTATATACAGACGTTGTCCCAGAATCCACACACCATTCTTAAAGACAAGACTTACGTCCCTTGGGGGTTGAGCCAAAAAAGAATCCGCATGGTATGCTTCCTTGATGTCTTTAATTAGGTCTTGATGATGAATCACTCCTAGGAATCTAGAGTCAGGAAGAATAGTCTTAGGAGGAGTAATTGGACGTGTCTCTGCTGAGTAAATCCTAGAGAGTGCATCAGCCTTTCCATTACGCGATCCTGGTCTATAAGAAATAATAAAATTAAATTGATTTAAGAAAAGATTCCAGCGAGCCTGGCGAGGAGTCAGGCACTTAGCCGACCTGATAAACTCAAGATTACGATGATCTGTCAGAACGACTATTTGCTGTGCAGCTCCTTGCAGAAGGTGTCTCCATTCTTTGAAGGCGGCAATAATGGCCAACAACTCTCTATTGCCCACATCGTAGTTCTTCTCAGCCGAAGACAACTGCTGGGAAAAGAAGGCACAGGGATGCAAGACATTCTTCTCACCTGTTCTCTGAGAGAGTATAGCTCCCACGGCACAGTCTGAAGCATCCACCTCTATTATGAAGGCAAGCTCTGGGTTGGGATGTACTAGAATAGGTGCAGTGGTAAATTTATCTTTTAGACGGGAAAATGCTTCCTGGGCTTGGGGAGTCCAGGAGAACTTAGACTCTTTCCGGGTAAGTTGGGTGATAGGTGACACTACCTCAGAGAAATTTCTAATGAAACGTCTATAAAAGTTTGCAAACCCGATGAAGCGCTGTACCTCCTTCACATTTCTAGGACTTGGCCAATCATTGATGGCTTGGGTTTTACTTCCATCCATACTAATTCCTTGTGTAGACAGTACATACCCCAGAAATTGAATTTCGGTCTTATGGAATTCACACTTTTCAAGCTTGATGTAAAGATGATTTTGTCTTAGACGTTCCAAGACCATTCTCACATGTCCATGATGTTCCTCTGTGGAGTTAGAAAAAATTAAAATATCATCCAAATAAATTACCACGAATGTATCTAGGAGATCCCTGAAGATGTCATTCACCAAGTGTTGGAAAGTGGCTGGGGCGGTACTCAGACCAAAAGGCATAACCAGATATTCAAAGTGTCCATAGCGTGACCTGAATGCAGTCTTCCATTCATCCCCAGGTCTAATACGGACTAAGTTATAGGCCCCACGAAGATCTAGTTTAGAAAAAATTTTAGCATGTCGCACTCTCTCCAATAACTCAGGGATTAAAGGCAATGGATAACGGTTTCTAATAGTAACCTTATTAAGTTCCCTATAGTCTACGCATGGTCTCAGGGATCCATCTTTCTTCTTTACAAAGAATATGGGTGCCCCTGCAGGAGATGAAGAGGGGCGTATGAAGCCCTTGGCTAGATTTTCGTCTATGTACTCTTTTAAAGCCTTCAGCTCGGGCCCCGCCAGGGGGTAGATCTTACCAAAAGGTATCTCTGCTCCAGGCAATAATTCAATTGGACAATCATATGGACGGTGAGGAGGAAGCTGGTCAGCGTTCTTCTTGTCACATAAATCCACATAGTCCTGGTATACAGCTGGTAATTCAGGGACTGACATGGTTCCTTTAGGAACAGAGCAAGCTGAAATTTTTTGACTCATCTGTTTCCCTGGGAAGTGTAATTCCTTGGTCTCCCAGTTAATGGTAGGATTCTGAGCCTGTAGCCATGGTAGCCCTAGAATAATGGGAAAGTGAGGAGAAGAGATAAGCATAAAAGACAGTTTCTCTTGATGATCTTTACCCATAAGAACCTTTAAAGGCTCTGTTTCCTGATCCACTGGTCCAGAGGTCAGCAGGGAGCCATCCACAGTTTCCATCTGTACGGGAGCAGCCTTCTTCACTGAACGTATTCCCTGTTTTAGAGCAAAGGAGACATCCATAAAATTTCCACTTGCACCTGAGTCGATCATGGCAGAGCTAGACACCCAGGCTGAGTCAACCCAGAGTTTGATGGAAAGAAAACAGTGAGAATTGTTTTTCTTACAACTCAGCTGGGACACCGCTGAGGAAACTTGAAAGATGGCAGCATTTACACAGTCAACGTCCTCAGAGGTAACGGAGTTTAAGTCCGAGAAATCAAGATCTGTTGCGGCAGCTATCTCTGGAGCCTGAGGCTCGGACCTGACAGATCCCCTCTCGCAACACTCACAATGAATGAGTGCTGCAGTAGTCTTGCGAGAACGGCTGGGACAGTTAATAATAAAGTGCCCTGACTTACCACAGTAAAAACATAGATTCTCCTTAAAACGATGTTCCTTGCGTGCATCACTAACCCGTCGTAGTAAAGAGTCTACCTGCATGGGTTCAGGTTCAGGTTCCCGTGTAATCCTATTCAAAGGTTCCTTAGCTGGAGAGGAAGGTAGGAAAAGGTTAGTACGATTGTTTTCGAACCATCTCTCTTGCCTGCGTTCAGTTAAACGAGTATCAATACGGATGCAGTAGTTAATAAAGTCACCTAACGCAGTGGGAGGGTCGGCACGAGCAAGTTCATCCTTAATTAGTGGGGATAACCCCTTTCGAAAAATAGATTTTTTGGCGGAATTGTCCCAGGTGGTATCAAGGGCCCATCTCCTGAAATCCAAGGCATATTCAGCTACTGAGTGCTTACCTTGGCGCAAAGCTAACATGGCTGCTTCAGCTGTTGCACCTCGATTGGGGTCATCAAACACCTGCCCCATGGCTGAAATAAAGTCATCAAGGTGATTCAAACAATCATCCTCAGTCTCAATCAGAGGGTTTGCCCATATCAAAGCCTTGTTGGTAAGCAACATAATTATAGTAAGCACCTTAGATCGTTCAGTAGGAAATTGTGAAGCATGTGCAGAAAAAAAAAGATTACATTGATTAACAAATCCCCTGAATTTTTCACGTTCACCACCAAAACGAAAAGGGGGCAACTTGGGAATCCCAGAACTCGGGGCCATGGCAGGAGCCTGGACTTGCCCCTCCAGAACCTCAATCCTGGCTCGCAAATCCTGAGTAGTCTGTCCAACCACTTGCAAATTGTGATTATTTAGGTCCTGAAGATTTGTAAGACGGGTCTTTATATTCTGCAAATCTGCAAGGATATTATCAGTCACTCCACAAAGTTCCTTTATGCGGGCCTCCATTTTCCAGATCTTTTAAGACAGGATACTGGAAGAAGAGGAGAGAGAAAAAAAAAAAAACAATAGTGTTCACCTGTGGCAACACTGAAGAAAGAAAAAACTTTAAGGGAACTGCTCACCTGGAATGGTTGTGAGAAGTCACAACCACTATCATCACAGAAAGCTTTCAACCAGACATCTGATATCCAGAGTTTCAGCAGACAAAAGAGAAGAGAAAAAAAAAACAATAGTGTTTACCTGTGATAACTCTGCAGAAAAAAAAACTTAAGGGAATTGCTCACCTGGAATGGTTGTGAGAAGTCACAACCACTGTTATCACAGAAAGTACAACCGGACATCCGATATCCACAGTACAGCAGACAAGCCTTTCCAGACCCAGCAGACACTAACGTTTGGCTTCAGAATCTTGTAATGTATGTGATACAGTTCATATAGCGTCTTGTGCTTGGGTGCGATGAAAATACTTGAGACACAGGTTGAAAAAGAAAGTCTTGTATTGCTTCATACAAATTGGCAAAAATAAACATACAGGTTGCAAACACAGAAGCAGGAGACACAGCAGGCCAAAGTAATCTAAGTTCATCAATAACTCTCCACAACAGATTCAGATCTTCTTCTATGTTACCGCAAGTCCATGCAACCGTGAGGCTTTCAAGAGCAGAGTTCAGAGTCCACAAGAGCTCCAGAGTTTCTCAGTAGAAATGGCTGGAGTACAAAGTCCAAGGCTTCAGGAGTCAGAACACAGGTTCACTGCAGGCCAGATTCTGAAGCACTGATTGCTCAGGTGTGGCTGTTTAAGAAGCAAACGGAGAGAATCAGGGCGGGAACATGCAAGCTGGAAAACTCCATTTTAACTGAGGGCAAGATAGCTGCAGCAAAACAGAAAGCAAAATGGCCGACGAACAAACTGAGTTTCAGAAACAGATATACAGAACCTTACACAGATACATTATGGACAGATATTTGGCGCCAGTTAATCTTGGCGCATAACATGCTGCACCTCGTCAGAGATCCGATAGGGTGTCCGGCGTAGTGGGGCATGATTCCCGGTGTCCACCTCTGGGACCACTAGCTCAGTCCTTCCAGGTCGGTTGGCGAACACGGCCTGGAAGGGTTCCAGCGTGGTCCGCAGCTGCGACAGCTGGGGTTCGGATAGCAAAACGCTTACCTCCACGTCCTTGATGGACCCACCAGCCTTGGCTTGGGCCAGCATGTCCAGGAGGGGGTGTTCCTCCCCGTCCTCAGGCAGGTTGCAGACCGGTAGGACGCTGGCTTCATGTTCTTGATGAGCTTTCATCATATTGATGTGAAATGCCTTACGCCTACCCCGAGTGTGGTCAAGCGTGACCACATAGGTGACTGAGTTGAGCCGTTGGTGGACGACGTACGGGCCTTCCCAGGCTGCCTGAAGCTTATCTCTTTGGTACCGGGACCAGCACCCACACCTTCTGACCCACCTGGTAGGTCCGCTCCCAGGCGTTCTGGTCATACCAGTGCTTCTGGTCAGCCTTCGCCTGCGTCATGTTGTCATGCACCCACTGCGTCAAGGTCTACATTTTGTCGCGAAAGCGCATGACATACTCCACTATGAACACTTAAGAAGGGAAGAAGGGTTCGGCTCCTCTTCCCAGGATTTCCTTAACAACCCAAGGGGTGCCCGGGCTCGCCTGCTGTACAGGAACTCGAAGGGGGAGAACCCCCGTGGAAGCCTGCGGAACCTCTCAGCGAATAGCAGGTGTGGGAGGTACTGCTCCCAGTCGCATCCTTGGGTCTGAACCAGTATGTGTAGCATCTGTTTGAGGGTACCTTTGAAGCGCTCACACAAGCCATTGGTCTCTGGGTGATACGCACTCGATACCAGATGCTTCACCTGCATTTTCTTACAGAGAGCCTCCATTAGACGAGACATGAATTGGGTTCCTTGATCGGTAAGCATCTCCTTTGGAAATCCTACACATGAAAAGATGGCCAACAGTGCATCCGCCACCTTATCCGCCCTGGTTGAGGATAGAGCCACTGCCACTGGGTACCGGGTAGCATAGTCTACCACAGTGAGGACGTATTGATTTCCAGAGCTGCTGGGGATGGCCAGCGGGCCAACAATGTCCACGCGATCCTCTGGAAAGGCTCCTCTATTACTGGCAAAGGGAGCAGGCCCCGCTTTCCCCACTCTTTGGCAGGTGATACAGGAGCGGCAGTAATTGGTCACGTCTGTCTCCATCTTGGGCCAATAGAAGTGTTGAGACAGCTGGGCCTTAGTTTTGCTGATCTCCAAGTGTCAAGCAAGTGGAATCTCATGGGCAATCCGCAACAGCTCACCCCTGAATTGATAGGGGACGACCAGCTGTCTTTCCCTCAACCACTCCTTTTGGGATTCTCTGGGTACTGTCTCCCGGTACAACCTTCCTCGTTTCCAGAACACCCTCTCCTTATCAGTCACGGAGGTGGGCATCTCGGCGAGGTGTCTCAAGTTCTCCAGGCTCACATCTGATTGCAGAGCTGCCTGGAACTCCTGGCTAGAGGCAGCCAGAAGTGACGTCAAGGTCCCTTCCTCACTGGGACCCTCTGGGACCTGCTCTGGGTCCATCTCTGGTTCAGTCAACCCAGTAGCTGAGAAGGGTCCGGAAGGCAGGGCGTTACCTGCATTCCGGGCACTCTGACTGTGGGTGACAGCGGCTACATAGGCTGTCTCCCGGAGATTTCTACAGACCCGTCAGCCTTCGTTGCTATGGGTTCTACCTCCCTGTCCACCCCCAACACTTCAGTAGCAGTGCTATTTATGGGCCAGTTACCTTCCTCAGTGGCACTGGTCAGTTGCACGGCATCACCTTCCTCATGGTTCCCATGCACCTCACCATTTCCTTTAGCACCGTAGCTTGCTCTGTTAGGGGTTCGTCAGCCATCTCACCCAGCAGAGTGACGTGGCTGAGCACTCCTGCACCTGTGGACACATCAGCGCTTTCAGAAGAAGGATTAACAGATGCAGCTTGCACATTTACATCACCATCAGCATCATCACTAGGGGAAAAATGGTTATCAGATGCATCATTACTCGGTAAAGCATTGTTGGGTAACACATACAGTTTCCCATCATCATCAGCATTAACATCACCCTTATTATCAGATTGGGGTGGGGTGTCAGGGACGTAATATGCAACCATCCTCCCCAAATCAGTCCCCAACAAAACGTCGGTGGGCAAGTTTTCGGACAACCCCACCTCCTTCACCCCTCTCCCGGCACCCCAATCGATGAAAACACGGGCCATCTTCAAGGGCAGCGGACGCCCCCAATCCCGGTGACAGTCAGGGTCTTCCCCTGAATAATCTCTTCCGGGGCTGCCAGTTATGGTCGGATGAGAGTCCGTTCAGCTCCAGTGTCCTTGGGGCCTGTAACGACATGGCCCCCCACGCAGACTTGCTGCACATTGTCATCGACCCTCCCAACCACCCCACCCACCAAAAGAACTGCTGCATTAGGCCCTGAGGCCTTGGCTGGGGGGTTCTTCTGCTTCTCCAGACAGGTGGCACTGATATGTCCAGTCCGTTTGCAGGAAAAACACTGGCGAGGGTCGGATGTGGGTCTGGCATTAGCAAATGAGACAGGGCCTCCGGTGTGTCGGCTGGCAGGGGCACTGGGGTTGGTTGCAGGCTTAACCCCTCTCCAGCTGGCGGTGACTGGCTTCCGCATCTCTGGTTTCCGATTGGCCTCATAGGTGTCGGTGATCTGCGCTGCTTTGTCCGCGTCTTTTGGCTCTCAGTCCATCACGAACTGTCGCACCTCAGTTGGGCAAAGATCTAGGAACTGGTCTTTGATCTTCAGGTCTCTCAGTTGCTCAAAGGTGGTTGCTGACAGTTCTTGGATCCACTGGTCAAAGTGGGTCCTGAGTCCATGCACCACATCGCTGTAACTGTCGTGTGGTCCACATTGGTCATTTCATAGCAGACCATGTGGTGCTGGGGGAGGGGCGATACATCGAAGTGCATCACAGAGCCTCTCTGAATCAGGTTTCCAGGGCAAAAGCTGCTGCAAAATCAGCTGACACTATCTTATACCCCTGGTCGTGACATCACTGAGGTGGGTGGAGCTATCGAAGCACTTCGCTCTTTACGAATGCCTAATAGCTTATAAGTATCATATCTCGGGGAGGGACCCTCGTATAGTGACGAACAAAGTATCATCTTACTCAGCATGGCGTTGGCGTTCATTTAAGTCCAAACACGGAGTACCTGTAGGAAGTGGTTAAGTATGAATCCATTTCTTGGATTCTGCTGGTGCCAGAGCTTAGGCAAAGGCGCTGGAGTTTAGCTTTAACATCGCAGGTCCTAAATATGTAATTTCTCCAGTCACCTTCCATGACAGCCATACTGGAGGATGTCTCCCCTCCCCTTCTTGCAATCACCAGTGTTTTCCTGTCCCCTATGTGGCATGAAGAGGTCCTGGTGGAGCTGCCGTGGCCGGTGATCGGAGCTACCCGCAGAAACATTCACGTACTGGGCAGCTAAGGTCGGGGGCTCTGCTCTCCTCCTCTCATGGCTGCTCCCGTCTTCTCGCTTCAGCGGGACTCAGGACCTTCCCGCCTATCCTGCGCCTCCGTTGGGGGTTAAAGCGGGGCGGGGGTGTGCAGTCGGGGTCCTCAGTGAGCTCCCCAGCGTCCTCCTCAGTGAGCTCCCCAGCGTCCTCCTCCCCCATGCTGCGGTGTCCAGGAGCGCGCATGTAGCTTGCTTCCTTCCGGCTCCATGTGTGGGTCGATGCAGGGCGCAACCTCACTTCCGGGTGAGGGAGTTCACTTCCGGTGTCTCCCTATGCGTTCCAGGATGGAACGCACGCGCGCTCCACGGACATGGACGGCGGGCTAGAGGCAGCAACATCCTTGGACGATCCAATCGGTTCCTCCCCATACTGGGCCGAAAACGGGGGGGAGGAGGAGCACATGAAGAGCGCTGGACCTTTGATCATATAAAATCCTGTTAAGTCACCCTGTCTGACGCTGACACAGATGGACATGGACGGTGACAGGTCATCCCTCTCTGCGTCTGCAGAGCCCAGCGTACCCCCTCCTACTGTAAGTAGCAGGGTGAGGCCCTTAACTTTCCAGTATCCTCTTTCAAAAAAAAAAAATGTGTGTCTGAGTATACCTTCTCTCTCATAGGGAGAAAAGGCGACTGACCCTAAAAAGACCAGCCGTAAATTTAAAATGTGTGCGGCCAGGCTTTCATCATCATATAGGAAAAAGCTCTGCCGACCCTGTACGGAAGAATTCCTACGGGCTGAACGACCTTTGTTGCTGGAAAGCATTATGTCCCTCATAAAGCAAGAGGTTCAGACCTCCATGGCTTCTTTGTCCCAGGGCCCATTACCACAACCACCTCCTTCTAAAAAAGGAAGAGTGTTCCGCTGAAATCAGACTCAGATTCGGGCGAGATTCAGTCCTCAGGGTTGGAGGACACTTGGGAGAATGAGGGTTCTACCTCCACTTCTGCCCCTAAATCAGAGGGCAAAAAATATTACTTTAATTCAGAAGACATGGCTGAACTAATCAGCATGGTCCGAGGCACGATGAGGGTAGAAGAGGAAGAGGTTAAAATTTCAATACAGGACGAAATGTTCGGGGGTCTAAAGCCTAAAAATCTGAAGGGGTTCGCCGTACATGAAAATATACAAGTTCTAATCCTGCAGGAGTGGGGCCTACCTGAAAAAGGCCTTAGCGTGGCCTCAGAATTGAAAAATCGCGTCCCCCTAGACGGTGACAGCTCATTATGGGAACTACCAAAAGTGGATGTACAGGTGTCCAGGGTTACTAAAAAAAGGCTCTTCCGTTCGAGGACTCCTCACAGCTCAGGGATCCAATGGATCGCAAAATAGAGAGCCTGTTGAGGAAATCCTGGGACACCTCTACGAATCTGCTAAAGACTAACGTAGCTTCAACATGCGTAGCCAGATCCCTATTCCTCTGGTTACACACACTTGAGGATCATTTAAACCAGGGAACCTCAAGAGAGAAGATACTTAACTCCCTTCCCCTCTTGCAGAAAGCAACAGGTTTTCTGGCAGACTCTTCCGCAGAATCGGTACGGGTAGTGGCAAAGGCGGCGGTGCTTTCTAACTCAGCAAGAAGAGCACTTTGGTTAAAATCCTGGGGAGGTGACTTTACCTCAAAATCTAAGTTATGCGCCATACCCTTTCAGGGCCGCCATGTGTTCGGACCCGTCCTGGATGATATCTTGGACAAGGCTGCGGACAGGAAAAAAATCACTGCCCGAACACAAAAATCCTAAAAAACTATTTTTTCGCGCCCCCCCCCGGGACCAGACCGTCCAAAGGGAGTTCAGGGGGAAAGGCAAAACAGGGAGATGGAGTTATCCCAAGGTGGGAAAGGGTAGAAACATCCTGGTTCCTCACCAGACCCCGGATAAACAGTGACGGAGCCCCAGTCGGGGTCGACTCTCGCTCTTTCTTACCCAGTGGCAGACCATCGCCACAGATCAGTGGGTCCTCCGCACCATACGAGAAGGATTAAAAATAGAATTCGAGAGTCCTCCCCCCCAATGCTTTAAGGTGACGTATCTACAAGCCACACGTCTCCAAAACTCCCTATTAGGGGATCTTCAAAACCTGCTCCAGGCAAAAGTTATCTCCCGAGTGCCGAAACAGGAGGAGGGAAGAGGCCATTATTCTCGTCTCTTCCTGATAACAAAGCCATCAGGGAAGAACAGGATCATAATAAATCTGAAACCATTAAATGGATCGATACGTTACAGACGATTCAAGATGGAGTCTATCAGGCCGGCAATCCCACTAATCGGTCAGGGCTGGGTAATGGCAACGGTGGATCTGAATGATGCATACTACCATGTGCCGATAAATCCAGAACACAGGAAATTCCTCAGATTTGCTGTGTCCCAAAACCATCGGGTCAGCCATTTTCAGTTCAACGTTCTACCTTTCGGCATCTCATCGGCTCTTCGAGTCTTCACCAAGATCATGGTAGAGGCAGTGATGTTCATCCGTCAGCAAGGGATACACATTGTCCTGTATCTGGACGATTTTCTTATCACTGCACCATCTGTTCCCCGTCTAAAGGCAGACGTAGCAAAGACGTGGGAGATACTGGAATCCCTGGGCTGGATCACGAACTGGGAAAAATCAGAAACCAACCCCTCCGCAAGGAGGAAATTTCTGGGAGTCCTGCTGGACTCAAAGAAAAGGACATCATTTTTACCCAAAGACCGTCAGACCGACCTGGTGCGCAAGATAGCCAGATTCAGGGACCAAAAGGCACCAACTCTAAAAGAATCAATGTTCATCTTGGGATCCCTAACCGCGTGCATACAAGCGGTCTCCTGGTCTCAGGCCCATACACGGATATTAGAGACCCATGTGCTTCTATACTCCAGAAGTCGATAAAATCCAATGAACAAGAGGATTCCATTACCAGGTCACGTAAGAGCAGACCTGAGGTGGTGGTTGAACGGTCGGAATCTCCAGAGAGGGGTCATCTGGGACCAGCTTCCCCTGAAAACACTCCACTCAGATGCCAGCCAACGTGGTTGGGGTGCGGTAGTAGAGGGATCTTACTTCCAGGGGTGATGGCCTCCAAACATCAGCACCAGTTCATCCAATCTGAGAGAACTGAGAGCAGTAGAAGAAGCCCTAAAGGAGTCATCTTCACTAATCCAAGACCACAACATCCGGGTTTACTCGGACAACATGACAACAGTGGCCTACCTGCGACATAAAGGTGGCACAAAATATGCAGGCCTGAAAGCTATAGCAGCCAGAATTTTTTCCTGGGCGGAAAAAAATCTACTCTCACTCACGGCGGTACATTGAAAGGGGTAGACAACATACAAGCAGACTTCCTCAGTCGGGAAGACATCCATCCGGGGGAGTGGTGCCTCAAGCAAACAGTCTTCTTGTCCCTAACCTCGAGATGGGGAACTCCAGAGGTGGATTTATTCACCAACACACGAAATGCGAAGGCAGAAATATTCTTCTCCCTCTATCACAGAGATGGAGCTCAGGGGCTGGATGCATTCGCCCAATCATGGGATTTCAATCTCGCTTACGCCTTTCCACCTATACCCATGCTGGCAAAAACATTACAGAAGATTCGGGCGGATCGAGTCCCCACAATTCTGGTGGCCCCGCTGTGGCCCGGGAGGAGCTGGTACAGTGCCCTGCTAGAGATGGCTCAGGAGGGCCCCTGGCTTTTACCTCAGGAAGAGGATCTCCTCCACTAAGGCCCAGTACTATGTCCAGACCTGGAAGCTTGCGGCATGGTTACTGAAGGCCTTAGTCCTGAGAGCCAAAGGACTCTCAAATAAAGTAATCCAAACCCTCCAAAAAAGTAGAAAGCCAGTAACCAATGCAATCTATGCCAAGGTATGGAAGAGATTCTCTACCTGGTGCCTCCCAGACACGCCCGATCCCTTCCATACCAACATAGCACAGATTTTAGACTTTTTACAAAAGGTCTAGAAATCGGCCTTACTCCCAGCACATTGAAGGTGCAGGTGTTATGATTCGGTAGCTGAGGAGAAATTGCAAAAAAATAGCAAAAGTATTAATACACCAGAGAGGCTGGAAACTATTGGATTGCAGTACCCTAAACTAACCGCCACACTAGAAGTAGCCGTGGAGCGTACCTACGGTGATCCTAGACGCTTCGTCACAGCCGGAGAGATAGCTTTCAGCTTTCTGCTTTTAGGTGTAGTTATCTGCCCCGGAGCAGAACCCCCAAAGAAATAGGAAGCCCCCAAACATGTAATGGCGGTTAGACAAGAAGAAAATACGGACACAGACAGAAAATAGAATGAGCAAACGCTGGGGCCCAATCTGTCTAGATAGAAAAGTATAGGAAAGAATTCTGACTGCAACCCAAAAAACCCTGACAAAAATACCAACACTTCTGATTAACAAAAAAAAAACTGAGATCACACGATCTCTACCACCTAAATCAGATCTCTGGTGTAACACACAGCGATTTAGCAAATAAAAAGTGACAAAGGAACAGAGCAAAAGTGCAAATACAAAATGAGCACAATTGCAGCGCCAGGCCCCAAAAGGGGACCAGGCTGAAGTCCACTGCAAGGCAGCAGACCAGCAAAGAAAATCCAACCAGGGGAAAAAAAACAGCAAATCACTTATCTGAATGAGAGCAGAAATGCAAGCTGAGCTCCAAGCAAGACCAGGAAGAACAATTGATTACCGGCAAGGCTGAAGGGAGTTCAGGTCACTTATATCAGACCATTCAGAGCCAGCTGGAGGCCATTCAGCAATTAGTTCACTACCCTCAGCAACCACCGGAGGGAGCTCCAACTCAGAAGCCGCCTCCAGATTATTCACAACAGTACCCCCCCTTGAGGAGGGGTCACCGAACCCTCACCTGCGCAACCAGGCCGATCAGGATGAGCTCGATGATGGGCACGGATAAGTCTCCCAGCATGGATGTCCGAAGCAAACACCCAAGAATTGTCCTCCTGACCATAACCTCTCCACTTATCCAAGTACTGGAGTTTCCGTCTAGCAAAATGAGAATCCAATATTCTCTCAACCACATACTCCAAATTGCCCTCAACCAAAACAGGGTCGGGTGGCGCAGCCATAGGAACCACTGGCTCGACAAACCTCTTCAGTAAGGACTTGTGGAACACGTTGTGGATCTTAAATGTCCCTGGAAGAAGCAAACGGAAGGAAACAGGATTAAGAATCTCCATGATCTTATAAGGTTCAATGAACCTTGGCCTCCAGATTATTCACAACATGCAGGTATCCGCACTAAGTACCTTCTTCGATTGTGATTTAGCCAGCCATCGCTGGATCAAACGCTTTATGACATCAGCAATTAGGATTTGTCCTAAACTACGCAGTCAGGTTCCCCCTTGGGATCTCAACATTGTACTTAGCAGCCTGACCCAAGATCCATTTGAGCCCTTAGAATCACTAACCATAAAAAACCTGACTCTCAAAACTATCTTCTTAGTGGCAATCATTACTGCCAGACGCATAGAAGAGTTACAGGCCATATCGATACAAGAGCCTTATTTGACACTCACCGCAGATAGTATCCTAAGACTAGATCGGTCTTTTCTACCTAAGGTGGTCTCAAACTTTCATAGAGACCAGGACATCGTATTGCCCTCATTCTGCCCAAACCCCTCCAACCCTGGGGAAAAGAGCTTTCACACCCTCGATGTTCGCAGGGCAGTTCTTCATTATCTACAACAGACTAAAACCTGGCGGATCGACCAGAATCTGTTCATTCAGTTTGCGGGAAGAAATAAAGGTAGAAAAGCAGCAAAGAATACGATTGCGAGCTGGATCAAACAGGCCATCTGTCTATCTTATTCAGCGCAGAAACTGACGCCGCCGGCTGCATTAAAGGCACATCCTACCAGAGCGGTAGCAACATCGTGGGCAGAGAGGGGGAACGCTTCATCGGAGCAGATATGCAGAGCCGCCACCTGGTCGTCTATCCACACATTTACTAAACATTACAGGCTAAATTTCAATAGGGATATAATATTTGGCAGACGAGTTCTGCAGGCCGTGATCCCTCCCTAGAGAAATTGGCTGTTGGTACTACTCCAGTATGGCTGTCGTGGAAGGTGACTGGAGAAAATAGAATTAGACCTACCGGTAATTCGGTTTCTAGGAACCTTCCACGACAGCACTAATTTCCCTCCCTATCTGATGTTCGTATTGGATGCTTTCTGCACTTTGTTGGTAACTATACATGCTAGTGTGTCCAGGAAAACACTGGTGGTTGCAGGAAGGGGAGGGGTATTTAACCTCTTTGTGTTCCTGTCCTCTATTAGGGTGGGGAGACATCCTCCAGTATGGCTGTCGTGGAAGGTTCCTAGAAACCAAATGTCACGCTGTCTAGCAGATGTATAAATATATAATGTCAGTAATCTATCAAGTGGGACAACATACTATCTAACATATAAGTAGGTAACATTAACATGTATATGATAACATAGTATTACCTGACATAATATCCTGTGAGTCAATACTGAATCCTTTTCACGCTGTCTCTGGCTAGAGGTGGACCGGGGTCTATGCTGACCCTAAACTGGGGTCCTGACTAGTCCCTCTACCTGGAGGTACTGTTAATGGTACAGAGGTCCAGTCCACCAGCGTAAACCCTGTCTCCTACTAATCCCTGACCACTGTAATCTAGTCCTTAGAAGGACCCTGATTACCACCAAAGGGAATGGACAGGTAAAGGTTAACAAACAGTATAGACAAACGAGACAGACAGGGGATAAAGTAAATACTGTCTTTCATACAACATATAAACACAGAGGGAACACCAAAGGTCTAGGAGATAAACTATAAGCAAGGAGGGGATGAACAACAAAAGAGCTCTTAGCTTAAAGGGTATGCCACACTAAACAACATCGCTAACGGGATCGCTAAAAAACGTCACTATTTAGCGATCCCGTTAGCGATGTTGTTGTGTGCGGCAGCTGCCAGCGACGAGCTTCCTGCTGTGATCTCGCTCGTCGCTGGAATCGTTCCGGACCCTATTTTATCGCCGGCGCTCCCGCTGGGTAAGTATAATCGCTAAGTGTAGCACCTTTTCTTAGCGATTTAGCGGTACTTTTGTACCGCTAAAGTCGTTAAGGAGATCGCTAACCGCGATAGCGTCGTTAACTATATCGCTAAATGTGGCCGCACTTAGCGATATAGAAACAATCCCGCTAGCGATCTCATTAGTATGCGACGCTAACGAGATCGCTAGCGGGATTGTTTAGTGTGGCAGTACCTTAAGTCTTCTCAGAACCGATCCTATCTGCAGTCTGTATGAATGCTTTCACCGGCATCTAACACCCAGACTGGCAGGGATAGCTAATTAGAACATAATCAAAAGCAGCCGGGCGAGGCTGGACCTAGTCTTAGCAAAGAGCTAGGTAAAATTAACTCTCTCATTACCAAACACAAAGTAACAACAACTCAGCTGCGAGAAGTCAGAATGTGCAATCGCGACGATCCTCGTGGCGATGCACCCATGACAGTACCCCCCCTTCTACGAGGGGCCTCCGGACCCTCAGGGCCAGGTCTGCCCGGG
>JARQOD010012094.1:0-20930 GCA_033576555.1 Oophaga sylvatica | reverse complement strand
AATTTGAACCTGCTGCGCTGCGTTCCCTGAGGACTTAGATTTTAAGGCAAAAAAACATTTACAATTATTTTTGAAATTCTGAAACTTAGCTCGATCCCCTAAAAACAAATCTGGCATGGGAATCCTAGGTTCCACAACAGGCAACCTAGCAAGATATGCAGCAATACTCTGAACCTCAGTGGCAAGCTGATCCACACGGCCAGACAACTGTGCAAACTCCATTGAGAGAAAAAATCCTCCCCAGCACCCAAAGATACAGGGGGAAAAAAAAAAAAAATGCAACAAACAGAAAAATATCTCTGACAACTCTGACAACCGTTTTTTCTTTCACAAATTTTTTCCCTTCTGTGAGTACCATACAATTTTAAATTTTGGGCCGGTGATACTGTTATGTTTCGGTAGCTGAGGAGTGCAGGCAAAAAAGGCAATACACCAGAGCAGTTGGAATCTATGAGATTGCAGTACCCTGACTAACAAAAACAACTAAAGGCAGCCGTGGAGCGTTCCTACGTTGGTCCTAGACCCTCGTCACAGCCTGAAAACTAACTACACCTAAAGATAGATATAGGAAAGCTATCTGCCCGGAGCAGAACCCAAAGATAATAGAAAGCCCCCAAACATGTAATGGCGGTTAGACAAGAAAAATACTGACACAGACAGAAAATAGTATGAGCAAACGTTGGGGCCCAAACTAACTAAATAGAAAAGGATAGGAAGGGTACTTACTGCAATCCCAGAAAACCCTGAAAAGCACCAACTCTACTAATTTCAAAAACACCTGAGATCACACGACCTCTACCACCTAAATTAGTTCTCTGGTGTAACAAAATCAAAACAGCAGCCACTGAAAAAACTGGAAAAAGCAAAAGTACAAACATAAGTGGCTGAACTAAACTGAGAGGGCAAAAGCCCCCGGAGGGGACCCTGAAGGCCCCCATAGAAGTGCAGGACAAAATGCAAAAATCAAGCACAAAAACAAAAAGAAGAAAATGTCTTATCTGTTAGCAGGAGATGCAGACACGACACAGCAGGCTACAAGGGAAACAGGAATCAAGGATGGAGACCAGAACAATTGATCACCGGCAACCCTGATGGGAAGGTGACTCCCTTATATAAGACCAGTCAGTAACACCTGATTCCAATCCTCACAATCTTCACAATCTCACTGGACATACCAGTACCGCTTGTAACCACCAGAGGGAGCCTCTGCTCAGAACTCATCTCAAGCCCATTCACAACAGTGTAGTTCTTTCCGCCATCTCGCCCAATTTGAGACTGGCTCTGGAAGGGTGTCAGGAGGATAAACCCGAGCGCTGCCCTGAAACCCATATCTCTATGGATTTTATTTCCGACCTCCCTGTTTCTCAGAGAATGACCGTTATCTGGGTGATTTGTGATAGGTTTTCCAAGATGATACATCTTGTGCCATTACCTAAGTTGCCTTCCTCCTCCGAATTGGTGCCTTTGTTCCTTCAGCACGTGGTTCGGTTACACGCATTCCTGAGAACATTGTGTCTGACAGAGGAGTCCAGTTTGTTTCCAGATTTGGAGGACTTTTTGTTCTAAACTTGGTGTTCAATTGTCTTTCTCCTCTGCTTTTCATCCTCAGACCAATGGACAAACTGAGAGAACAAACCAGACATTGGAGACTTATCTGAGATGCTTTGTGTCTGCTGATCAAGATGACTGAGTCTCTTTTTTGCCTTTGGCTGAGTTTGCTCTTAATAATAGGGCTAGCTCTGCCACCTTGATGTCTCCATTTTTCTGCAATTTTGGGTTTCACCCTCGATTTTCTTCGGGACAGACGGAGGCTTCTGTCTGTCCGGGTGTTGACTCTGTTGTGGAGCATATGAAGCAGATTTGGGACCAGGTAGTGGAGAGGTTGCCCCTCTCTCAGGAAAAGGCTCAGCGGTTTTGCCAACCGGCATAGGACTGATGGTCCTCGGTTTAAAGTGGGGGACTTGGTCTGGTTGTCCTCAGAAATATCCCTATGAGAGTTGCATCTCCTAAGTTTAAGCCTAGGTTCATTGGACCTTATAAGATCATGGAGATTCTCAATCCTGTTTCCTTTCGTTTACTTCTTCCAGGGACATTTAAGATCCATAATGTGTTCCACAAGTCCTTATTGAAGAGGTTTGTCGAGCCATTGGTTCCTATGGCTGTGCCTCCTGACCCTGGTTTGGTTGAGGGCAATCTGGAGTATGTGGTTGAGAAAATATTGGATTCTCGTTTTTCTAGACGAAAACTCCAGTATTTGGTTAAGTGGAGAGGTTATGGTCAGGAGGACAATTCTTGGGTGTTTGCTTCGTACATCCATGCTAGGAGACTGATCCGTGCGTATCAAAGAGCTCATCCGGACCGACCTGGTTGCACAATTGAGGGTTCGGTGACCCCTCCTCAAGGAGGGGTACTGTTGTGAATGTTTTGGAAATGAATTCTGAGCAGAAGCTCCCTCTGGTGGTTACAAACAGTACTGAACCATTCAATGAGGATTGGCAATCAGGATTCACAGACTGGCTTGATATAAGGGAGGTTCCCTCCCATCATGGTTGCCGGTGATCAATTGTTCTTGTCTCAACTGTGGTTCCTGGTTCACTTGGAAGCTTGCTGAGTCTTGCCTCTTCTTTTCTGTTTTTGTTTCTCTTATTTTTTTTTTTTGTTTTTGTGCTTACCACTTGCATATTTCTCTGCATTTCTGTGAGGTTAGCCAGGTTTCCCCCCCCCCCGGGGGCTTGGGCTCCTCTCAGTTCCTCTGGAGCTATTGTTATTTGTTCATTTGCCTTTTCCAGTTTTTTCAGTGGCTGTGGCTTAGTTTTGTTACACCAGAGAACTGATTTAGGTGGTAGAGGTCGTGTGATCTCAGGTGTTTTTGCAATCAGTAGAGTTTGTATTTTTTAGGGTTTTTTTGGATTGCAGTGAGTATCCTTTCTATCCTTTTCTGTCAAGGCAGATTGGGCCCCAGCGTTTGCTCATACTATTTTCTGTCTGTGTCTGTATTTCCTCTTGTCTAACTGCCATTACATGTTTGGGGGCTTCCTATGTTCTTTGGGGATCTGCTCCGGGGCAGATAGCTTTCCTCTTTCTATCTTTAGGTGTAGTTAATCTCTCAGGCTGTGACGAGGCGTCTAGGACCAACGTAGGAACGCTCCACGCTGCCTTTAGTTGTGGTGGTTAGTCAGTGTACTGCAATCCAATAGATTCCAACCTCTCTGGTGTATTGCCGTTTTTGCCTGCTCTCCTCAGCTACCGAAACATAACAGATTTCTAATCCAAAACATGATTATGAGTCTGTAACCAAGGGAAACCAGTACAATAATGTCATGCAGATTATGCAACACAGAAATTTGCAACTCTCCTGATGATCTTGTTCAACCCTCATTATCACCTGAGTAGAAAACTGGGTTTAGTCTCCACCAAAGGGGTAGAATCAATGCCCAGCAAAGGAATAGACTTCCGCAGGGGTATCATGGGAAACCCACAAGGTTTGGCAAAGTCAAAATCCATCAGGTTAATAGCTGCTCCTGAATCAACAAAAGCCTGAGCCAAAAATGTGGACAGGGAGCAAATCAGGGTAACAGTCAACAGAAATTTAGTCTGAACACTACCCAAGACAACTGAGCGCGCAAAACGTCATCCCCGCTTAGGGCAGACGGAAATAGCATGAGAAGCGTCACCACAGTAGAAACATAACCCATTGCGCTTTCGAAACTCATGACGCTGAGCCGCAGAAGTCACTCCATCACACTGCATGGGCTCAGGAGCTGGCTCACAAGGCAACACTATCTCACGCTTACCTCTGCGCTCACGCAAACGTCTATCAATTTGAATAGCCAAAGACATAGAATCATTGAGACCAGAGGGAACAGGGAATCCCACCATAACGTCCTTTACATTTTCTGACAGACCCTTCGAAAAAGGGCTGCCAAAGCATCATCATTCCATTTGGTCAGGGTTGCCCACTTTCGGAATTTCTGTCAGTACAGCTCAGTGTCTTCATGACCCTGATTTAATGCCAACAAGGTCTTTTCAGCTTGATCAGTGACATTAGGTTCATCGTACAATAAACCCAGAGCCTGAAAAAATACATCAACATCATTCAAAACAGGATCCCCAGGTGTCAGGGAAAAAGCCCAATCCTGAGGGTCGCCGTGCAGCAGAGAGATGACAAAAAGAGGGAAAAAATGCAACAAACAGAAAAAAAATTTTCTGACAACTCCCTTTTTTCTTTTTCCTTTTTTACTATTTTTCCTTCTGTTGAGTACCATATAATTTTCAGTTTGGCCGGTAATACTGTTATGTTTCGGTAGCTGAGGAGAAATAGCAAAAATAGCCGAAGTAGCAATACACCAGAGAGGCTGGAAACTACTGGGTTGCAGGACCCTAAACTAACCGCAACACTAGAAGTAGCCGTGGAGCGTACCTACGGTGATCCTAGACGCCTCGTCACAGCCGGAGAGATAGCTACACCTAAAGGCAGAAAGATGAAAGCTAACTGCCCCGTAGCAGAACTCCCAAAGAAATAGGAAGCCCTCAAACATGTAATTGTGGTTAGACAAGAAGAAAATACGAACACAGACAGAAAATAGAATGAGCAAACGCTGGAGCCCAAATCTGTCTTGATAGATAAGTATAGGAAAGAATTCTGACTGCAACCCAAAAAAACCCTGACAAAAATACCAACACTTCTGATTAACAAAAAACCTGAGATCACACAATCTCTACCACCTAAATCAGAACTCTAGTGTAACACAGCAATTCAGCAAATAAAAAGTGAAACAGGAACAGAGCAAAAGTGCAAACACAAACTGAGCACAAATGCAGCGCCAGGCCCCAAAAGGGGACCAGGCTGAAGTCTAATGCAAGGCAGCAAACCAGCAAGGAAAATCCAACCAAAGGAAAAAAAAACAACAAGTCACTTATCTGAATGGAAGCAGGAATGCAAGCTGAGCTCCAACCAAGACCTGGAAGAACAATTGATTACCGGCAAGGCTGATGGGAGTTCAGGTCACTTATATCAGACCATTCGGACCCAGCTGAAAGCCATTCAGCAATTGGTTCATTACCCTCAGCAACCACCAGAGGGAGCCCCAGCTCCGAAGTCACCTCCAACGTGTTCACAACAGGTTACCTTCTGCACGGGCCTTGGCTGCGTTGTTCATAAGACATGTCTTTCGTCAACACGGCATGCCGGACAAAATCGTTAGTGACTGAGGTCCCCAGTTCGCGTCTCGGTTCTGGAGAGAGCTTTGTCGTCTACTCAGGATTGAGTTAAATCTCTCTTCGGCATATCATCCCGAGGCGAATGGGTTGGTAGAGAGGGCCAACCAGACCTTGGTCACATATCTGCGACACTTTGTCTCTGCCAGGCAGGATGACTGGGCATCTTTGTTACCGTGGGCAGAGTTTGCGTTGAACAACGCCGTGGCTCACTCCACTGGACAGACACCATTCCTCCTTAATTGCGGTCAGCATCCGTGGGTTCCTGTGCCTATGCGCGTGTCTTCCACTGACTCCAGGGTGGCAGACTGGGCTGTGGAGGCACGGGACATTTGGGACCGTACTCAGGATGCCATTCAGGCCTCCAAGGAGAGGATGAGGTCCTCCGCTGACGCACATCGGCGTCCCGCTCCGACATTTGCTCCCGGTGACTTGGTGTGGCTCTCCGCCCGTAACATCAGGCTGCGAGTGGAGTCCACCAAGTTGGCACCCCGTTACCTGGGTCCCTTCAAAGTCCTCGAGCAGGTTAACCCTGTGGTATACAGTTTGGACCTTCCACCACGCCTGGGTATCTCCGACACCTTTCATGTGTCCCTCTTGAAACCCGTGGTCATGTCCCGGTTCTCTGAATCATCTGCCGGGACATCGGGTTCGTCTACGGACAATCACGAGGTGAACGCTATTGTAGGGTGCAAGGTGGTACAGGGCAAAAAGTTTTATTGGGGGGGTTATGGGCCTGAGGATAGGTACTGGGAGCCTGTTGAGCACGTTCACGCTCCGCAGCTTATTGCTGCCTTTGAGCGTAGTGAGGCCCAAAGGAGAGGGGGCCCTAGGGAGGGGGTAATGTTAGGGGTCGAGTTCCTGCTACTGCACAAGGGGAATCTTGAGCTATCCCCGCTGCGGTCTCCCATCCGTCTCCGGCCTCAGTGGAACCTGCTCAGCAGAGACATCGGTCCCAGCGACTCACTCAGTCTAGTGCTGTGCAGGTGATGACTGCTGCCTCTCCAGGTCTTGCCATTGTAACCAGTGCAGGTCAGCGGCAGGCAGACTCATTTGGGACTAAGTCCTGTGTTTTCCTTTCTGAGCATGCCCAGGGTAAGATCTCTCATAGGAGTTCAGGTGTCACATGCTCAGCTACTACAGTAGCTCCTATTGGTCCGCCAGGAAGGTCCTGAAACTACATGTGTTCTGGTGCAGTTTCTCCTTGGTCCTTTTCTGGTAGGTCCTGTAGTTGCTACTATAAAAGGGTGGCATGGCCGTGCCGCCATGCGCTTGTGTCAATTGGGATATTTGTGCTTTGCGCCAGTATGATCATGCACGCATGTGGTTAGGGCTCAGCTGAAATAAGCCCCTAGAATACCGGCACCTCCGGTGAGGAGACTTGTATGCACGTGTTCAGGGCCTAGCTGAAATAAGCCCCTAGAATACCGTCACCTCCGGTTAGTAGATTTGTATGTTTGCGTGCTGACTGCATGATCACGGACTGCTATCCGCACAGCAGTTATCTGTGTACTCCTGTGGTGCTAACAGGACACAGTTTCTATCTCTGCGTCATTACCCCAGCAACTCTGTGAAGTAACAGAGTTCGCTTATACCGCCATCTTACTAGCAGCAGGCTCTGTCTGCACGGTGGACCCCGGGCTGCGAACGCACTCTTTATATTTATTTTGGTGCGTTCCGCAGATCCTAACAATGCGTGTGATGTTTTCTTTAAGCAATTTTTTATTATCAACCTAGAATTAAAGGTATCTTCTAAACACTTAGAGGCTTCAAAGGGTCAAACATTACAAAAACACTGTGACAAACTGCCATAACTACTACATAGACAGCACATTCTCTTGCCAGGGAGTAGATCCCTCAGGAGAAACAAAATAATTAGTTAAAACATCACTCACTCTTAGGTCAGAGGGCTGGCTACTAGTGTTGAGCGATACTGCTCGATATCTAAAAATATCGTATCGAAATGGTATCGCCGATATCACTAAATATCGTCGATATCCGATTCCGATACCGGAAGTCCAATGTAAGTCTATGGGAACAAAATATCGCAACTAAAAAAAAAACCTTTATTTCCTTGTAAACACTAAATATACACACATAGAATACATATATATATATATATACATGTCATTGTGACATATTATATATATATATATATACATATATGTATAGTTTATACACTTCTACATAGTAAAATATCCTCTGATTCAATTGCCGGGTAAAGCCGGCTTCTGTGAAAAGACAGAAGCACCCGACATGAAAGGACACTTGGTGTACATAGGGTTAACCATGTCTTTTCATGTCGTTTGCAATCTGATTTGCACAAACAATTACATCAGTCTATGTGTGCAAAATTTCACACCTGTAGGGGTTAATTAAAGGTGTAAATTCGTTGTAAAAAAACCGGACTTTTTTGCTACGAATTTACACCTTTAATTAACCCCTACAGGTGTGAAATTTTGCACACTTACACTCATGTAATTGTTTGTGCAAATCAGATATCAAACTACATGAAAAGACATGGTTAACTCTATGTAAACCAAGTGTCATTTCATGTCGGGTTCTGCATTTTCACAAAAGCCTGCAATCGAATTAGCGGCTATTATACTATGTAGAAGTGTATGAACTATAAATATAAATATATATTGTAAGCTTTTTGGGGGTTTAGCTCTAGGATCGCTGTCTGGGTAGACAGAATGGCACGGAAACAGTTCATTCAGACAGCAGTTTGGTGAAAACTGGCCGCAACCAGTTTTATTAAAGTCCACAGCACACAGATAAAAACAAATCATAAACAGAAACCCTGGGCTTGTCTAGCCTCTAATTACACTTAGATAGATGGCCCTCTCTATCCGGGACCCAGACTCTACCAGTCTGTGCCCAAAACAACACATATCACATATGTTACCAGTATGGAGTTTCACAGACACTCCTCTTTATGTCCGAAGGCAACTCCAATGTCCAGACTTGAGATAGGTCACCTCCTATTCAGTCGCTATTCGCACGGATTCTCACTGCGACTACTCCTGTGTCCGGGGTACTTCCTGCACCCAGACTGAGATAGCTCACACTCTTAGAGACTGCTTCCTTGTGCCAGGACACCTCCCTGTGTCCGGGCTAAAGACAGCTCCCACACTCTTGGAGACACCTTCTGTGTCTGGACCCTTGTCCAGACTGAATGAGCTCTCTGACTGTGCTCACAAGCACCTACTTCTGGCTTCCTAATCAACACCTGAGTGGATTCAGGTCTGAGCTGCAAGCGTGTACTGAATGGCAGGTGTAGTGACCTTTCTTTACCACCAGGTTTACAAAGCCACACATTTCGCTCATACCAGTCAGCAAGGTACTTAGGTGAAATATACACCTCATTCACCACATATTCCTTCACTGTCTCACATATCCCCTCCCTCTTCTCCAGACCGGAGGGCTGGTCATCCAGACCGGAGGGCTGGTCAACAATCCAACAGAGACAGTGAACTCTGGACCAGTCATGGCCCTCATCAGCTTCATCCTCACCACTGTCATAGCCAACATCAGTTTTCTCTTCATCTGAAGCATCCGCACTACCCTGTACCCTCCCAGGCCTATACTCTCTGCGGGCCTCGGGTATCCTGCACTGTTTCATCTTGACTTTAGTGCCAGCCTCAGTCTCGGTATAGTGGCTCACCAGATAAGTACGACCAGGCACGTCAGAACAGCTCTGCTGATTCTTCCTCAGAAACTTTCGTACCTCCTGTTTTTGGGGCACTGACCCTGTGTCACCAACTGTCACAGGAGGTATAGGGGTTTTCTCTAATTCCTCCTGAACTTTCTTTAGCACATCTACTTTCTTAAATATCAGTTGATTCATAAATTCTACCTCACAGAACCCAAGCGCCTCTGTCATGGTCTCTGACCATTCCGAGCCACACTGTTCAAACGATTGGCACTGTAGAGGGAGCTGATCGTTTTTCTTGGTCGGTACACATAATTTATCCTCTTCTGGTACAGGCTCACTTTGCATAAGACTCAGAGCTCTTACTTCTTTCTCCAGGAGATCCTCATGGCTACGCATCTTCTCCTGTAGTTGTTGGACGTCCTTTACGTCTTCGGCCCTTTCTTCAGGCTCTTCTGGTAGGACATGCTCAGAAGCCCTACCATCAGTCTTCTTTTCCACCATGTTCTGCATCCCATCTGAGCTCCCGTGTATCTGCAGCGGCAACGGAGCGACACATCGCCCCTCCCACTCACTGGGACGTGGTTCAAGTGTAGACTCCATGAAAATGCGCCTGAGCTCACCAAGGCCAACCCGAGGTCTCAAAATCTCATCTTGGGATTTATCCAGATCCTTTGGGTCGCTCGAGAACTCCGATGGCGCACCGGGCGCCGAACTTCCGGCCCGAGCTTCGCGAGTCGCAGCCACGGATCCGGACAGTACACCGTCCACGCCGCTGTCTCCAACAGAAACATATTCCGGGGCAGAGTCATTCCCCACATCTTCAGTCTTGTTCCTCACAGCTTCACTTGAGACATCAGCCTCTGGTGAGGCACCTGGCCTGGTGTCCACCACTTCCATGGCTTTCTCCACCTCTGCAGCATCACCTTCCGAGTCCTTGGCATGATGCAGATCCACACCACACACTGACAACTTCTCATCTTCAACAGCATCCACTTGTGCTGTGTTCAGTTTCAGAGTCCTGCCTTTAAAGCTCAGCTCTCCTCCTTTCACCTTAGTCTTCGCCAGGGAACCGGCCAACTGTAAAACATCTTCAGATGCCATCTTCTGTCTGGCTGTAAGGTCAGCATCAGCTTTCTTCTCAGGACTCTCAACCTCCTCTGCTACCATGCCTTCCTCATTTGCACTGGTTGCTTTATGGTCATCAGATAATTCACTATCACTATCTGACCCCTTTTTCTCAGCCACATCTGGCTCACTGTCAGGGCTATACACTTCATTTTCATTCACATCCTGCTCACTGTCAGGGTTATACAATTCATTTTCATTCATATCCTGCTCACTGTCAGGGTTATACAATTCATTTTCATTCACATCCTGCTCACTGTCAGGGTTATACAATTCATTTTCATTCACATCTTGATCTGGAACCTTAGTTAACATGTCATCCACAACATTAACTTCACCATCTGGTCCCTCAAGTATGTGACTATGTGACAACCCCAGCACTATACTTCTATATAGTTCAGGCACTAGGAGCTGACTCACAACCTCTCCCTGGACTTCAGTGTTTATGGCAACATGAGAGAACCTCTCCTCAGAGTCAGGCTCCTGGGAAACCTCATTTAGAACAATCATATTTTCCTGTGCTGTTTTAAGAGAGGGTTCTCGCCACTGCTCACTCTCAAAACCGTCACAGGACACAGGCAAGTCAGGGACACTCGGTTCCCGAGAACCACCATCCTCGTCTCCCAACATCACCTGCAAAGGAATTTCATCACTACCACAGTCATCATTATTATCAACATCATTATCATGACTATGATCAGTATTATCATCACTATCATTATCAGCATCAGCACCATTTTCATGGTCATCATCATTATCAGGATCATCATCATCATCACATAATTTTAACATCCCACTAGCATCGTGTTTCGCCCCTCGGGACTGCGCACCCTCAGTAGGAGCTTCATCACACTGTCCATCAGAAACATTTTTCCCCCAGAGATCCTTAGACGCGGGAAAGTCATTACCCAATATAACGGGGTGCACCAGGGTCTTCACTACCCCCACTTCATATGAAACCTCCCCGAGTTTGGGGACCAAGTCCACGGCAGTCTCTGGGTAGACTTTGGTGTCTTCATGGATGTACACCACACTCAGGTGCTTATCAGGGATGAAGTCCCTATCACTCAGGCTGTCACATACGGAAGTCACTGGACTCTCTGAGTCCAAGAGGGCCTGTGCTGGGCAGTCACTTACAACCACCGGGAACCCCTGTGGTCCAGTCTCTTCGGCTGAGGTGGACACACACACAGGCTCTGCGCAGGGAGAGAGGATCTGCCAACATCACAACACATAGGCTCCCCCTCTATTGGACAGTTGGCTGCAATTTCACGCCAGCTCCAACACTGTCCATCACACTCTCCCACCCACATGTCCCCTCGGGCCTGAACCCGCTTATCAGCATACCCCCTGTCCCCAACAGCTGGAACGCTCTTACCGCGAGAGTTCAGCGTCCGGGAACTCCGAAGTGACGACCTCTCAGACGGCTGTACCTCAGGAGGACGTGCTTGGGTGTAGCGGTCCACTATCACCTTTTCAACTCCATAATCAGGCCTGCTGACTGCAGACTCCCAACTGTATCTCCAGTCACGAACTCCCCTGGCACGGGCTGTCACCGTAACACCCAGCCGGGTAAGAATCGCCGCTTTCAACTTGGCATAGTCTTCGCTGTCCTGCTTGCTCAGGTCAGCCCAGACTTTTTGGGGTTCCCCAATCAGATAGGGTACGACCGCCATGGCCCATTCAGATAGTGGCAGATTCTCCTTCTCTGCCAGTCTCTCAAACCTAGTAAGATATACCTCCACATCATCACGAGGTGTCATTTTTCTCAAGGACCGTCTTACCGCCTTCTTTATAGCGGACAACGCCGGTGCCTTCACAACATTACTTCGGGACGCGGCACCGAAATCCTTTTTTGGTGCTGTCATCTGCTCAACAAATAACCGGTTATTCTCCTGCTGCTGCTGCAGGAATTGCTGCTGGGCCTGCTGCATGTGCTGCTGGTGCTGCAGGCGCTGCTGCTCCATGCTTCGCTGGACCTGGGCCAGGTACTCAACGAGTTCCTCCATACTGCCGGACTTATCTGTCTCAACCACGGCAGTTTTATGTTGCACATTAACTTGTGCCATTTGTTCAAACAGCGCCTCCATGCTGTCATCCATGCTGTCAGACTTCTCTGTCTCAACAACGGCAGTCTTCACTCAAGACATACACACTACACAGCTTTTTTTCCACAGAAAATTCAGCCTTGCTGTGCAACCACTTTTTTTTTTTTTTTTTTCCTTTGCAAAGTCTATTAGGGCTACTGTCTCTTTAAGACTGCTCCACAAACTTTTCTTTTGCTGCTGCACATTCCACAGTCATTTTCACAACAAGTTCAGCTTTGCTGTGCATACATTTTCTCTCTGCAGACCCTATCAGGGCCACTGTCTCTCCAAGACTGCTCCAAACAGACGTTTCTGCTGACACACACTTTTTTTTTTTCTGTTGCTATTTCAATAGACTTCACCTTTAATGCTGTCTCTCGCCACTGTGCTGCATGCACACTCCAGCACTAACTGTACCAGGCCCTGCGCTGCCCCAGCATTCTCCGCCAATTGTAAGCTTTTCGGGGGTTTAGCTCTAGGATCGCTGTCTGGGTAGACAGAATGGCACGGAAACAGTTCATTCAGACAGCAGTTTGGTGAAAACTGGCCGCAACCAGTTTTATTAAAGTCCACAGCACACAGATAAAAACAAATCATAAACAGAAACCCTGGGCTTGTCTAGCCTCTAATTACACTTAGATAGATGGCCCTCTCTATCCGGGACCCAGACTCTACCAGTCTGTGCCCAAAACAACACATATCACATATGTTACCAGTATGGAGTTTCACAGACACTCCTCTTTATGTCCGAAGGCAACTCCAATGTCCAGACTTGAGATAGGTCACCTCCTATTCAGTCGCTATTCGCACGGATTCTCACTGCGACTACTCCTGTGTCCGGGGTACTTCCTGCACCCAAACTGAGATAGCTCACACTCTTAGAGACTGCTTCCTTGTGCCAGGACACCTCCCTGTGTCCGGGCTAAAGACAGCTCCCACACTCTTGGAGACACCTTCTGTGTCTGGACCCCTTGTCCAGACTGAATGAGCTCTCTGACTGTGCTCACAAGCACCTACTTCTGGCTTCCTAATCAACACCTGAGTGGATTCAGGTCTGAGCTGCAAGCGTGTACTGAATGGCAGGTGTAGTGACCTTTCTTTACCACCAGGTTTACAAAGCCACACATTTCGCTCATACCAGTCAGCAAGGTACTTAGGTGAAATATACACCTCATTCACCACATATTCCTTCACTGTCTCACAATATATATATGTGTCACAAATTTAATGACATGTATATATATATATATATGAGGTGTAAAATTGCTGAAAAAAAATGCGTGGGCTCCCGCCCTATTTTCGCAACCAGACAGACAAAGCCAGTGAGTGGGGGCAGATAATAATAGCCCAGAGAGGGACCATTATTTTTGGCCCCCCCCCCGGCTACTAACATCTGCCCCAGACACCCCAGAAAGGGCAAATCTCTAATTAGATTTGCCCTTTCTGGCACTTTGCCCGTCTATTCCCATTGCCCTGTAGCGGTGGCGAATGGGTTAATAAGGGGTTAAAATGACCTTGCAATTGAAAGGTCACTTTAAGCCAGGTTAATAATTGAGAGCTGTCAATTAGACAACTATCAATTATTAATCCTATTGTATGAAAGAAAAATCAAACACACACACTTTAATAAAAAAGAAGTTTAATGAAATAATCACACAGTTTTTGACCATATTTTATTTCCCTGCTAAAACCATTTCCTGTAATAAAAATAAAATAATAAAGCAAAATTATTCTTACCAATCCGATGTACAGTCAGGTCCCACGGTGTAATCCTTCAGAAAGGGTTAATGTTTACTGCAGGGACCGCAGCTAATGCTGCAGCCTCACAGTAAACCCCCAAATAAATGAGTTCCTCTCCTGGCTGACAGGAGAGGAAGTGGAAAGCTTAATTGATTGCTTTCCACTTTCACTTCAGGTCAGCCAGGGACACAATCAGTGACGTCAGAGGGAACTGGTTAACAAAAATAGGGGGTCCCCTCGAAAAAAATTTGCGTGGGGTCCCCCCTATTTTTGTTAACCAGCCAGATGAAGCAGACCGCTGAGGCCTGGTTTTTCAGGCTGGTAAGGATCCAATATCCATGGACCTTGCAAGCCTGATAATACCAGGCCACAGCAGTCTGCTTAGCTTGGCTGATTAACAAAAATAGGGGATCCCCTCGAAAAAAAAAACGGCGTAGGGGTCCCCCTATTTTTGTTAACCAGCCAAGTAAAATGCAGACTGCTGCGGCCTGGTATTAAAAGACTGTCAAGGCCCATGGATTTTGGCCCTCAACAGCCTGATAATACCAGGCTACAGCAGCCCCACATTTGGCGCATCAAAAGATGTGCCAATTGTGGCACTTTACCCGGCTCTTCCCACTTGCCCTGTAGCGGTGGCAAGCGGGGTAATAAGGGGTTAATGTCACCGTTGATTGCACGGTGACAATAAGCCCGGTTAATAATAGAGAGGCGTCAATAAGACACCGATCCATTATTAATCCCAAAGTTATTAAATGCATAAAAAAAAAGACAAAGCAAGAAAAAAGTATTTTAATGAAATAAAAGAGACAACACAGTTTTCATTTCTTTTATTGTGCTCTCATTCCTGCGACGCCATCGATCTCCTGTAAAAAAAGAAAAAAAACAAACCAACAGTATACCACCTGTCCGACGCAGTCCATAGTAACGACTGTCCCACGACGATCCAGCTCTGCTACATCGCAATGACAGGCAGAGCCTGTCATCGCGACGCAGCACACCTGATTACCTGCTTCCCCGGCGGTGACGTCATCGGACAGACTGCTTTACGGCCGGGATTACCCAGCAGTCACTGCAGTTATCGCGAGAAACTGCATGTGACCGCCAGGGAAAGATGATGGCGGCCATGAAGCAGTCCAGGCCGTGACCGCCGGAGATCTTCTGCCAGGTAAGTGCCGCTGACTCCTGACAGACCCGACCGACGGACACTGACAGTGACAGACCCGACCGACGGACACAGACAGTGACAGTGACAAATCCGATTCCGGTATTCGATATGACGAAAATATCGGTATTCGGAATCGAAAGGCCGATACAGCTAATATCGGCCGATACCCGATATTTGCAGTATCGTATCGCTCAACACTACTGGCGACGTTGAGGATGGACAGGTCTTCCATTAGTAGGATCAGGACTTACATCCTCCACCTCATCATCAACATTGGATGGACAATCATGGTATCTTGTGAAATTATGCAGTACAACACATGCCTGTATTACCACATTAACATTACCTTCACCAAGTTGAATAGCGGACTGGAGAACCCGCCATTTGGCACTCAGAATACCAAACGCACACTCAACAAGACGGCGTGCACGGGAAAGTCTAAAGTTAAATATAGTGCGCCTGTGGTTGAGGCCTCTCCGTGGATACGGCCTCAAGATGTTCTGCATCAACTGAAAAGCCTCATCTGCTACCATGACATAAGGCAAGACTTCAATATTATTCCCTGGTAGGTAATCCGTTGGGGTGGGATGTTCAACTCACATATGTTGCGTACTCGCCCGACCGACCCATGATAGAAAGAATTGAACACTCTGGAGTCTTCCCAGTTCTTCCATAGGCCCCAATATCGACAATTACAAACCTGTAGCTAGTGTCAACCAGGGCCAACAGAACTACGGAAAAATATTGTTTATAATTGTAATATTGGGACCCTGAGTTCGGCGGCTTACGCACACGGATGTGCTTCCCATCCAGGGCTCCTAGACAGTTAGGAAACTGGCAGGTCTCCTCAAAACCACGAGATATACGCATCCAATCTTCCTTTTGTGGCTGAGGCATGACCAGGCGATGGAGTCGGGACCAGATTTCTGCGCATGTTGACCTCACAATCCCAGAGATGGTTGACTTTCCAAGTAAGAATTCTAAATGCAATGCTGCATATCACATCTCCTGGAAGGAAATCTAAAGGGAAAACAGCAAATAAACATGATAAGCTATCCAGTTAAGTACATGGTTATACATTGATAACACTTTTACTCCATAAATAACAAACCTTGGCACAAAAACATACAAATGCAAGCTGTGTGGTTTTTGGCTCATATCCAAGGTTATATCAGATCTGAAAACTTGTGGGGGTCACACATAGATCAATAGAGGTATAAATAACAAAGGTATAAGGGCAGGTAATACATAAATATATAAAAGAGATCATCAATATATCGGTTGCATACATACCGTAACGTAAGGATTAGGCGCTCCTCGGCAGAAATTGCTTTACGCATCCTTGTGTCCTGAAACTTTATCCCAGGGCGCACAATCTCCAACAATATATCAAATGTGCGAAGGGACATCCGACAATAAGCAAAAAACTTGTCGCGATTGCTACGCAGAGAAGTGTACAGACAGTGGAAATGGCCTTCACTGACACGTCATCTCAAAAGGGGATGGACCCAAAATCTTCTACGCCTCCTGGGATCCACAATCTCTGGGTATGGCTGACTAAAATGTCGTGACAATACCCAGTTATACAACACACGCTCAGCTGGTTTAAAAGTAAGTGTGTCTCCCATATTTAGGACAAAGCACAACTCCCACAACACAACCACAGAGTGAAAGGCAAAGATTGGAGGGTGCCACCTGTTGAAGAGCCAATAAATAGGGTTGTTCATGATGATTTTAATGGGTTTCAGACCTAAAAACCGTTATTTGTCAGTTTTGCAAGCTGGCGAGAAAATCTTGCCGTACGGATTGCATACGGATGCCATACGGATGCACACGGATGTTTTGATGCGAGGAAATCGCATCCTCGCATTGCAAACGGATTACATACGGATCACATTTCTAGGGACTTCTCGGCGTATTACGGCCATATAATACGGACCGAATTTTTAGCGTTGTGTGTGACCCCGACCTTACTAGGGTGTCCATCTGCTGGATTGGGTGTAGTGGAAGAACTGTCAGTCCCAATTATACTATTTCTACTGTGGTGAAAATGATGCCCCTTCTGTAATGTAAGGACCTCATTTCTTTAAATGTGAACACTCCTTGTAGGGTGTCCATCTGCTGGATTGGGTTTTGTGGAGGACCTGTGATGGGCGGGCACTAAAATGCTTGGGTGCTCGTTGCTTGGGTCGAGCAAATTGGAATGCTCGAGTGCTCGACCCCAGCTACGAGCCCAATGAAAGTCTATGGGAAAATTCAAGCATATTTCCTGCGACCCCCACCCCCACGGGGGTCTGCACAGGGACTTGAAATTGCGGAAATGGATGGGAACAGTGCTGAAATTACATGGGAACAGCATGGGGAAGACTGCTGGAAGCATTTCTGACTCCCAGGTCACTGCTGTGAACAATGTTGCCAGAGTCTTACGTCACTTTTACAAACTCACAATAAAACATACAAAAACTAAAACAAAATGGATTTTCCTGGGAAATATGTTAACCCCTTAGTGACAGAGCCAATTTGCAGCTTAATGACCGGGCCAATTTTTACAATTCTGACCACTGTCACTTTATGAGGTTATAACTCTGGAATGTCAATTCTGACACTGTTTTTTCGTGACATATTGTACTTCACGTTAGTGGTAAAAAATTTTTGATATGACTTGCGCTTATTTATGAAAAATTCGGAAATATGGCGAAAATTTTGAAAATTTAGCAATTTTTAAACTTTAAATTTTTATGCCCTTAAATCAGAGAGATATGTCACACAAATTTCTTAATAAATAACATTTCCCACATGTTTACTTTACATCAGCACAATTTTGGGAGCAAAATTTTTTTTGTTACGAAGTTATAAGGGTTAAAATTTGACCAGCGATTTCTCATCTTTACACCATTTTCTTTTTAGGGACCACATCACATTTGAAGTCACTTTGAGGGGACTATATGGCAGAAAATACCCAAAAGTGACACCATTCTAAAAACTGCTCCCCTCAAGGTGCTCAAAACCATATTCAAGAAGTTTATTAACCCTTTACGTGCTTCACAGGAACTGAAGCAATGTGGAACGAAAAAATTAACATTTAACTTGTTTTGCAAAAAATTTACTTCAGAACCAATTTTTTTTATTTTCACAAGTGTTAAAAGAAAAAATGAACCACAACATTTGTTGTGCAATTTCTCCTGAATACGTCGATACTCCATATGTGGCGGTAAATCACTTTTTGGAGAAATTCCGACTGTGGGGGGCGCTATACACTTCCATTAACTAACGGCGCTGTGGTTTATGTACCCTTAACTACCACCGTTAAAAGGCGTATCGGCGGTCGTTAAGGGGTTAAGGAACATCCTTTCCAGGGTAATTACTTGTATATAAGGCAAAATAAATAACCAAAAACAAAAATGCTCCTCCACACCTTGGGCTATGTTCACAGATAGCGTTTTTGATGCGTTTTTGAATTTTAGCATTGCTTTCAACCAAGAGGAAGAGAGCTAGAACTCTAATGCTACCTATTGGAATGTAGCAATCCTACACGTCAATGTTGACCCTTTAACGAGCCTCGTCACATGACTTAGGATAATAGCCAAACCAGAATCTCAATTTGCAGACACTGTGTTTCAGGGTACTGCCCCTCGTCAGTGCAAGCGGAGATCTGGTTTGGCTGTGTGAGAGGCGTCACACCGTTATCCAAGAAGTATTGTTTCTCCTTTCAGAGATCGACATGCTAAGCATGCCGAGATGAGGAGACTTAAAGCCGCAATGCTCCTCTGGTAAATATGCTAATTATGCAAATTGTCTTTTCAGAGAGGGAGAGAGCTAAAACTCTAGTGCCATCTATTGAAAGGTAGCAATCCTACAAGTCAATGTTGACCCTTTAACGAGCTTTGTCACATGACTTAGGATAATAGCCAACCAGAATCTCAATTTGCAGACACTGTGTTTCGGGGTACTGCCCCTCGTCAGCAGAGATCTGTGTTATGTTTCGGTAGCTGAGGAGAAATAGCAAAAATAGCAAAGTAGCAATACACCAGAGAGGCTGGAACCTATTGGATTGCAGGACCCTAAACTAACCGCAACACTAGAAGTAGCCGTGGAGCGTACCTACGGTGATCCTAGACGCCTCGTCACAGCCGGAGAGATAGCTACACCTGAAGGCAGAAAAATGAAAGCTATCTGCCCCGTAGCAGAACCCCCAAAGAAATAGGAAGCTGTTGTGTTTTGGTAGCTGAGGAGGACAGGAACAACAGCAGAACAGCAGAACACCAGAGATGTTGGTAACTGATGGGTTGCAGATTCCTAAACTAACGACACAACTAGAGGTAGCCGTGGAGCGTTCCTACGTTGATCCTAGACGCCTCGTCACAGCCTGAGAGATAATTATACCTAAGGGCAGAAAGATGAAAGCTATATGCCCCGGAGCAGATCCCCAAAGAAAATAGGAAGCCCCCAAACATAAATGGCGGTTAGACAAGATGAAAACACAAACATAGGCAGAAAATAGATTGAGCAAACGCTGGGGCCACAAGCTGACTAAATAGGACAGGAAAGGAGAGATTACTTTCTGCAACCCAGAAAACCCTACAAAAATCCAACAATTCTGATTACAAAATTACTGAGATCACACGATCTCGCCACCCACTAAATCAGATCTCAGTGTGAACAAAACCAAGCTGCAGCCGCTGAAAAAACAGGAAAAAGCAAATGAGCAAATAACAGTGGCTGCAGATAAACTGTGAGGAGCTCAGGCCCCAGGAGGGGACCTGGCTGACCTCCACAAAAGTGCAGAAAACAATGCAAAAAGCAAGCACAAAAAGAAAAGCAAAAAATATCTTATCTGAAAGCAGGAGATGTAGGCAAGACTCCAGCAAACTTCCAAATGAACCAGGAACCACAACTGAGACAAGAACAATTGATCACCGGCAACCACCATGGGAGGGAACCTCCCTTATATCAGACCAGTCAGTGAACCCAGATTGCCATTCCTCGCTGAAAGGTTCAGTACTGTCTGTAACCACCAGAGGGAGCCTCTGCTCATAAACCATCTCTAGCATATTCATAACAGGAAGCCCCCAAACATGCAATGGCGGTTAGACAAGAAGAAAATACGGACACAGACAGAAAATAGAATGAGCAAACGCTGGGGCCCAATCTGTCTAGATAGAAAAGTATAGGAAAGAATTCTGACTGCAACCCAAAAAAACCCTGACAAAAATACCAACACTTCTGATTAACAAAAAAACCTAAGATCACACGATCTCTACCACCTAAATCAGATCTCTGGTGTAACACACAGCAATTCAGCAAATAAAAAGTGACACAGAAACAGAGCAAAAGTGTAAACACAAACTGAGCACAATTGCAGCGCCAGGCCCCAAAACGGGACCAGGCTGAAGTCTACTGCTAAGCAGCAAACAAGCAAGGAAAATCCAACCAGAGGAAAAAAAACAGCAAATCACTAATCTGAATGAGAGCAGGAATGCAAGCTGAGCTCCAAGCAAGACCAGGAAGAACAATTGATTACCGGCAAGGCTGATGGGAACTCAGGTCACTTATATCAGACCATTCAGAGCCAGCTGAAGGCCATTCAGCAATTAGCTCATTACCCTCAGCAACCACCGGAGGGAGCCCCAGCTCAGAAGTCGCCTCCAGAGTATTCACAACAGATCTGGTTTGGCTGTGTGAGAGGCGTTAGACCGTTATCCAAGAAGTATCGTTTCTCCTTGCGGAGATCGACATGCTAAGCATGCCAAGATGAGGAGACTTAAAGCCGCAATACTCATCTGAGAAATATGCTAATTATGTAAATTGTCTCTTCAGAGAGGAATGCAAGGGCTGCCAAAAATTTGGACGTACCGTAATACTCCTTTGAAGAGACGTAGAGGAGGGCCTGATGAAAACATTCTGTGATTCTCACAGCTGACACCCGGCACTTTAACTC
>JARQOD010012093.1:0-20935 GCA_033576555.1 Oophaga sylvatica | reverse complement strand
TTTCACTCTGCACTATGCACTTTTTAAATTTTTTGTTTGTTAATATAAATGATTGGCACATATTATCAGTATTACATGATGGAAATTTTAGATATTTTTAAAAAAATTTTAGTGATATTATTCACCAAATGTAAAGTTTTATGAATGTCAAAGATAACTTGTAATGCTGATTATGTTTTTAAGTCAGCCATTCATTGTCTACACAATAAAAATGGTGTACATACTGTTACTTAGCCATCATTAATGGATTCTAATATGTACTTGTATGCTTTTATTTTAAACCGTATAGCAGATTATTTAACCTATTTTAATTGTGGTTTGCATTGCTTTTCAACATGTTAATGTATGCGTTTATGTTTGTAAATTATTAATTTACATATATTTTTTTAAGTAAAATCATCATCTTATGGTACTAAAGGTTATATTTCTCTTGTTTGGAGTATAGACATTTTTAATTGACACGTAACAAGGAAAATACTTGATATAGTATTTAAACATCCTCCTTGACCCTGGGCTACAACACCGCCAGTTGTTGCTCGGAAGTGCTGTTAGCACAGTCAACACTTGCTCCTGTGTTACTGGGGTTCAGTAATGTCAGCTGTTCCCCTGCTGTGTGAACGGCAAAAAGTCCTGCTGCCTCCACCATGTTCTCTTCTCATCCCTGGGCTACAACACCGCCAGTTGTTGCTCGGAAGTGCTGTTAGCACAGTCAACACTTGCTCCTGTGTTACTGGGGTTCAGTAATGTCAGCTGTTCCCCTGCTGTGTGAACGGCAAAAAGTCCTGCTGCCTCCACCATGTTCTCTTCTCATCCCTGGGCTACAACACCGCCAGTTGTTGCTCGGAAGTGCTGTTAGCACAGTGAACACTTGCTCCTGTGTTACTGGGGTTCAGTAATGTCAGCTGTTCCCCTGCTGTGTGAACGGCAAAAAGTCCTGCTGCCTCCACCATGTTCTCTTCTCATCCCTGGGCTACAACACCGCCAGTTGTTGCTCGGAAGTGCTGTTAGCACAGTCAACACTTGCTCCTGTGTTACTGGGGTTCAGTAATGTCAGCTGTTCCCTGCTGTGTGAACGGCAAAAAGTCCTGCTGCCTCCACCATGTTCTCTTCTCATCCCTGGGCTACAACACCGCCAGTTGTTGCTCGGAAGTGCTGTTAGCACAGTCAACACTTGCTCCTGCGTTACTGGGGTTCAGTAATGTCAGCTGTTCCCCTGCTGTGTGAACGGCAAAAAGTCCTGCTGCCTCCACCATGTTCTCTTCTCATCCCTGGGCTACAACACCACCAGTTGTTGCTCGGAAGTGCTGTTAGCACAGTGAACACTTGCTCCTGTGTTACTGGGGTTCAGTAATGTCAGCTGTTCCCCTGCTGTGTGAACGGCAAAAAGTCCTGCTGCCTCCACCATGTTCTATTCTCATCCCTGGGCTACAACACCGCCAGTTGTTGCTCGGAAGTGCTGTTAGCACAGTCAACACTTGCTCCTGTGTTACTGGGGTTCAGTAATGTCAGCTGTTCCCCTGCTGTGTGAACGGCAAAAAGTCCTGCTGCCTCCACCATGTTCTATTCTCATCCCTGGGCTACAACACCGCCAGTTGTTGCTCGGAAGTGCTGTTAGCACAGTCAACACTTGCTCCTGTGTTACTGGGGTTCAGTAATGTCAGCTGTTCCCCTGCTGTGTGAACGGCAAAAAGTCCTGCTGCCTCCACCATGTTCTCTTCTCATTCCTGGGCTACAACACCGCCAGTTGTTGCTCGGAAGTGCTGTTAGCACAGTCAACACTTGCTCCTGTGTTACTGGGGTTCAGTAATGTCAGCTGTTCCCCTGCTGTGTGAACGGCAAAAAGCATGCTGCCTCCACCCTGTTGTCTTCTCATCCCTGGGCTTCAACACCGCCAGTTGTTGCTCGGAAGTGTCATTGTCACGGGTACTCACTCCTGCCCAGACTGGTTACAGCACGCCATCTGTTTCCTGTCAGTGTAAACGTCACTTAGCCTCCAATAAGTTATCCTGTCGTGTTGCGGTCGGGTTAGCCGACTCTATGGTGCTTGGAGTTTAGGTGCTTCCTATGTGTGCTGCGGGATATGCAAATAAAGGCTGTTTCCGTTGTGACAATAGGACAATCACCCACTGTAGTACTGTGGGATTCGGTAACTGCGGCCGGCTCGCGGCCTGTCAACTTAAATTTCCATGGGTACCTTCTGCTACCCGTCCGGGTTCCAGTACCGTCAGCTGGTTCTCCGCAGTGCCTTTGGCCTAGGTGCCTCCATCTCGGTATCCGAGTTCCAGCAACGTCTGCTGGTCCTTGGTAGTGCTTTGGAGCACAGGTACCTCCTGCTTAGTAACCGTGTCCCAGTAACGTCAGCTGGTCCTCGGTTGTGCCATTGGCTCTTTTCCTTCTGCTGCCCCTCCGGGTTCCAGCACAGTCAGCTGGTCCTCGTTACTTGCATTGGCTCTTGTACCTTCTGCTACTCGTCCGGGTTTCAGTCCGTCAGCTGGTTCTCCGCAGTGCCTTTGGCCTAGGTGCCTCCATCTCGGTATCCGAGTTCCAGCAACGTCTGCTGGTCCTTGGTAGTGCTTTGGAGCACAGGTACCTCCTGCTTAGTAACCGTGTCCCAGTAACGTCAGCTGGTCCTCGGTTGTGCCATTGGCTCTTTTCCTTCTGCTGCCCCTCCGGGTTCCAGCACAGTCAGCTGGTCCTCGTTACTTGCATTGGCTCTTGTACCTTCTGCTACCCGTCCGGGTTCCAGTACCGTCAGCTGGTTCTCCGCAGTGCCTTTGGCCTAGGTGCCTCCATCTCGGTATCCGAGTTCCAGCAACGTCTGCTGGTCCTTGGTAGTGCTTTGGAGCACAGGTACCTCCTGCTTAGTAACCGTGTCCCAGTAACGTCAGCTGGTCCTCGGTTGTGCCATTGGCTCTTTTCCTTCTGCTGCCCCTCCGGGTTCCAGCACAGTCAGCTGGTCCTCGTTACTTGCATTGACTCTTGTACCTTCTGCTACATTTACAAATTGAAGATTTTTTCAATGCTTTTTTGGGTAATCACTCTGTATCTCCAACAATTAAGACGACGACCCTGATGACCACCCAAAGAAGATGACGACCACAGGGACGACGAGCATCAAGCCAACCAGCCTAAACACCATCACAAAGAAGAAATAAAAGATTACCAAACAGGACTAAGAAGGTTAAGACAAACTACAAGATACAGAACAAGAGACTTAAGAACAATAAGCAGAAGATCAAAAAGCAGAAGAACATGAAGTATAAGACCAAAATGAAGAGCAAAATATATGCTCTAAATTATAAGCAGAAGAAGACTAAGCAGTGTATGGGGGTGAGTCCGTTCCTCCTCGTGGTGCCCCTGGAAAATGCCTGCTGCTGCAGGCTAAACTGAACACGGACAAATACTGTTGTAATTTAAATCTTTTGTGACAGCAAGAACGGAAGGATGAAAAATTCATACTTTGACAGATTACAAGTACAGGATTCTCTGTCACAAATAAGAATATGATGAAGAAGATGAAGTACAATATGAATAAGAATAATAGTTTAATAAGAAGAATATGAGTAATGTTAACAAAAAGATGAATAGCAAGAAGTTTAAGAAGAAGATAAAGAAGGTGAAGATGAAGAATAATTTGATGAAAAAGATGATGCTGCTGAAGATTATGAAGGAGAAAGTGTGTCAAAAGTTAAAAAGGTGAAGAGCATGGAAGTTGTGAAATATACATATTTGCCAAAATAGAAAAAACGTTAACAACATTGTCAATTTCTTCGTCAATCCGAACATCTTTAAAAAAAAAAATATTTATGCTATTCCATTTGATTGGGTTAAACATCTATGCCTTTAATGTCTCCTCAACCTTCCCCAATACATTGTAAATTACTCTTTGTTGTTTTCCTTCATGTACAATTAACCAACAAGGCAAGAATGGGTTTTTTTAATTCCGATATTTTGTTCCCATAGACTTACATTGGATTTCCGGTATCGGTATCGGGTATCGCCGATATTTTTTGGGTATCGGCGATACCATTCCGATTCCGATACTTTTGGATATCGGAAAGTATCGCTCAACTCTACTGCTGTCTGCTGCTCACACAACCGCTCCAACATATGTAACGTGGAATTCCACCTGGTGGGTACGTCACATATGATGCGATGTTCAGGAAGGCGAAATCGGCGTTGCAGAGCAGCAATGCGCAATCTGGCTATGCTGGAACGTCGCAAGGTAGCGCACTCTAGGCGGACCTTCTGCAGCGGTCCAGCAAGATCCGGATAGTCCCTCAAAAAACTCTGCACGACCAAGTTGAGCACATGTGCCAGACATGGTATGTGAGTAAGGTTGCCAAGGCCCAGAGCTGCCACCAGATTTCGGCCATTGTCACACACTACCAAGCCTGGCTGGAGATTCGCAGGCAAAAACCACACGTCGCTCTCCTGCTTGATGGCATTCCAGACCTCCTGTGCTGTGTGGCTTAGATTCCCCATTGAAATCATTTTCAGGACGGCCTGTTGACGTTTGGCCACGGCTGTGCTCATATCGGTCGCAACAGGTAAGCGTTCACGGGTCCATGTGGAGGTATACCGTGACGGCTCGTGCAGCGATGATTCTGAGGAACTGGAGTAGGAGGAGGAATCAATGTGTACAGACTGGATTCCTGCAATCCTTGGAGTTGGCAGAACACGTACAGCGCCACTGGCAATATCTGTACCTGGCTCCACAACATTGACCCAATGGGCAGTGAGGGAAAGGTATCGTCCCTGGCCATGGGTACTGGTCCACGCATCGGTGGTCAGGTGGACCCTGCTACTGACGGCGTTTAGTAGCGCATGTTTAATGTTTCCCTCGACATGTTTTTGCAGAGCAGGGACGTCTTGCCTGCTGAAATAAAATCGGCTTGGCACATTATATTGTGGGACTGCCAATGCCATTAAGTTCCTGAAACTGTCAGTCTCCACCAGCCTGAATGACAGCATTTCAAGGAACAGGAGTTTTGCAATGCCAGAATTCAGAGCCTGTGCTCGTGGATGGTTTGCCGAGTATGGCCGTCTTTTATCCCATGCCTGTGGTACCAATGGCTGTTTTGTGGCCTGGGAGTGTGACGATGACTGTGAACTTGCTGCTGTGGGTGGAATAACAGTTTGTCTATGGACAACAGTGACCGAGGTTCTTCCATGGAGATCCTGTGAGGAAGCCGAACCAGATGTGTGTGAGCTGGAACTAGAGGCTCCAACACGACCTGAAGATGTAGGTGCTGCTGTAGGTTGGCCTACATCTCCATTGTGTCTTTGTAACTCAGCTACGTGCTTTGTCCGTACATGTTTCCACATATTTGTGGTATTCAGGTTACTGATATTTTTACCTCTTTTAACTTTTTGCTTACACAGCTTGCATTTAACATAGCAAATATCATCTACAAGTCTGTCAAAAAAGGACCACGCAGTGCAAGTCATGGGAGCACCAATTTTGACATTTGTAAGAGAACTGCTCCCAACAGGTGCCAAACTGAAGGCTACAGGCAAGCGAGTCTGCAGCCTACCTCTCCCTCCTCTTTGTACCGTTGGGCCAATCTCTTCCTCAGAGCTGCTTCCACCACCTTCCTGTTGCTCACGCCATGTTGGGTCTCGGACTTCATCATCTCCACTACCCTCTTCCAACACCTGCTGCTGTTGGATGGTCTGGGCAGCACCATGCTCCACAAGACCTGGCACCTGAGTCTCATCATCATCATGAGATGCGTTCTGCGGTGTGCTGTCCATCGGCACTGGCTCACCCGCCTCTTCAGATTGAGAGAGACACAGCTGTTGCGCATCACTGCATACTCCCTCTTCTTCAAATTGCAGAATGCTGCTTGCCTGTGCCCATGTTTGCGAGCCAACAGATTCTGAGAACAGAAGCAGAGACTCAGCTGGCTCCTGTACAGAACTCTCTGACTGCCTGGGCAATTTGACAGGCGGTGAACAGACAGATGGTTGCTCAACAGTGTTGTGTTCCTGAGAGGAGGTGGAAGGAATTGAAGTCGATGCATTGGCTGCCATCCAACCAACAACGGCTTCAATTTGTTCTTCCCGCAGCAGGGGGGCACGCCGAGCTCCTACCAAAGTGCGCATAAAGGAACGCTCATGGGTAAAACTGGTGGATGCTGTGTCACTGAGGGCGGCAGCAGCCACAGAATCCCCACGTCCTCTCCCTGCTGAAACTCCACGGCCACGACCACGTGCCTTACTCACTGACTTCTTCATCTTGGTAGATTGATAAAGAAAGTCAGAAAAGTTATAAGGCCTAAGTGTGGTTATTACGCAGAGACTGAAGTGAACACTGAAACACAACTGTTCACAATCTGTGAAAGGCTACTCCTTTGTCTACTTCTATAGTGTTTGCAACCAATGTATTGGATACGGATGGAAGCGCGTCACACTAATAGATTATATTTATTTTAAATGGAATGGAGCAGAACCAATTGGAGAGAAATGAAAAGGATGAGGCACTGAGACACGCTCAGCAGAGTACAAGCAGCAGTGCTTGAACAAGTAACTGGAGCGTGATGTGCACTCAAAAAATAAAAAACACAGACTGAAGTGAACACTGAAACACAACTGTTCACAATCTGTGAAAGGCTACTCCTTTGTCTACTTCTATAGTGTTTGCAACCAATGTATTGGATACGGATGGAAGCGCGTCACACTAATAGATTATATTTATTTTAAATGGAATGGAGCAGAACCAATTGGAGAGAAATGAAAAGGATGAGGCACTGAGACACGCTCAGCAGAGTACAAGCAGCAGTGCTTGAACAAGTAACTGGAGCGTGATGTGCACTCAAAAAATAAAAAACACAGACTGAAGTGAACACTGAAACACAACTGTTCACAATCTGTGAAGGGCTACTCCTTTGTCTACTTCTATAGTGTTTGGAACCAATGTATTGGATACGGATGGAAGCGCGTCACACTAAAATTTAAATTGCATGGAGCAGCAAGAATTACACTGAAGAAAAAAAAAGAGTCTGTGAGTGACACGTGCAGATGCCTACAGACAGCGTTGCATGCAGAGCAAACTGCAGCGTCACCTGCACTCACACACACCTTGCAGAGCTGTTAAAACAACACTGCAGGCAAAAGGAAGCTTTACACAGCGGTTGGTGCTAGCCTGCCTAAAGCACAGTACACTAAATCGCAATCTCTAACTGTCCCTCAGAGTCAGCACAGCAGCGTTCTGTCCCTTACTGAATTCACAGCACAGTGACGCTAAAATGGCGGCGGCGCCTTTTATAGTGCATTCTGACATCATTTCAGCATCCAATCACAGCCATGCCATTAGTTAACATGACCGCAGCAGTACAGGATGTGCCCACACTTTTAGAATTCCTCATTGGCTGACTAAAATCACATTGCCTCTCAAAGAATTATGGGAACTTCCGATTCCGGTATACGATATATGGAAAATATCGGAACTAAGTATCGAAAGGCCGATACAGCTAATATCGGCCGATACCCGATACTTGCGGTATCGTATAGCTCAACACTACCTGCCAGGCTTTGTGGGACGTTCTATGCCCAGAATTTTTGCCCCTGCCCACAGCGGAAACGTGGATGGATATTGCAGAAAAATTCTGGACAGTCTGCAATTTCCCCAACTGTTTGGGAGCGGTGGATGGGAAACACATGAGGATAACAAAACCCCAAGAAGTGGCTCTGAGTACTTTAATTATAAAAAGTACTTTTCTACGGTACTCATGGCCATTGCCGATGCAGACTGCCCATTTATTGCGGTGGACATTGGGGCATTTGGCCGTGGCAATGACTCCCAGACCTTTAAGAACTCGGACATGGCCGTAGGTTGTATGACAACCATTTTAATATCCCCCTGCCATGGCCTCTTCCCCACACCGAAGGTTTGCCACTGCCATTAGTAATGGTTGGTGATGAGGCCTTTCAAATGTGTACAAAGCTGTTAAAACCGAATTCTAGCTGGGACCTGGACCACAAAAAAAAATTTTTAATTACAGACTGACCAGGGCCAGAAGAACTGTAGAGTGTGCCTTTGGGATTCTTGTGTTCAGATGGCGCATTCTAGGCACAGCCATTAATCTGAAACTTGAAACTGTGGATGAGGTCCTGAAAGCCTGTGTGGTTCTTCACAATTTTGTGATGGCTAAAGAGCACCCTACCTTTGAACTAGATGAACCACCTGTCAACCCATTGCCTGAATTCACTCAGCACCCTCTCAGGTCATCTGTTGAAGTTGGCCAAATGAGGGACCAAATTGCAGCCTACTTTATCTCTGATGTAGGATGTGTGGAATGGCAAGATCAAATGGTGTAATAAAATTGTTTTCTTGTATTTAAGTTAATAAAAAATCTGTTTTGATGCCTGTAACGAGTGCACTCTGTTTTTATACACTCCAATACAATAATCACCTGCCCAGGTGCCCCAGTGAAGTCAGGATGCTGTGTTTTCTGCATCGTGACTTTAATAGGACTCCTACCAGGTGAGTCTACAGAGAAAAGTTGTATGACCTTCAAACATATTGCAGCACCGGTGGAGATATCTGCAGCGACGGTGGAGATACAACAAATATTATACACCTGCCCTGATGTTAAAAATAGTGAGTTTGGGATGCAATAGCATCCTTCTCTCTTTATGACACCTGACCATATGAGTATAAATATTATTTGTAGTATCTCCACTGTGGCTTCAGTATGCACGCACACTGGAGAGATGATAAAGTTTATACAACTTTTACAAGCCCTGGCATGGTGTCATGCTGAAGTGAGTATGCCCAAAAAAAGCATCCTGATGTCAGAATTTTATGGCACATGGGCAGGTGAATATACATATGAGTATCCACCAGCATCTTTCCAGTCTGCGTGCAATAGATAATGCAGATTGAAGCGACGCTGCAGATGACAACTCATAGGTATAGTCACCTGGCCAGGTGTAATAAATAGTTATGATACCAGGCCAGGGGATTGTAGAGATGGCATGTATTTTCTCCATCATCTCTTCAGTTTATTCACCACACACTGAATAGAGGATGTGGTTAATTACAAGGTATATCTACAATCCCCTGGCCTTGTGTCACAAAGAGTGAAATGTGGATGGGCAAAACACATCATCCTCAATTCACTCTTTAAGATACCTGGCAAGGTGAGAATAGATATGCATTGCACTCAGCAACATCCTATATCCATTTACTAATATTTCTAGATTGAAGAGACTGGTGGTGAAAATACAAGTCATATATTTGTGTTTTTGACAACACATAGATCCAGGACTGACACAAGAAGCATGTGATAGTACTGGAGCTATGTGGTGGCAAAATCACAAAGTGTATGACGCAGTGTGTGTACGGCGCAGTGAGTGTAGGCGGCGAAAGACACAATTAAAACAAACAGCTGGGTGTAAAAATAGGCACATTTATTTTTACAAGACACAAAACAAAATGAATGTGGACGACGTTTGGGTGAAGAAGGTGTAACGGGGGTGTGGAGCGATGAGGATTGACTTTGGGAGGGCGACGAAGGGGTTCGAGGGGAAGGGGCGACGAAAGTGGTGGGGGAAGGCAGCGGGTCATACACAGTGGGAGGTGAGGGGGGAGGGAGGACAAAAATCTTTTCTGGACTCTTCGTCCCAACTTTGTTTTCTTTTTGGAGTTTCTGGTGTGGACTTGTTGGGACCTCCTGGTGCTTGGGGACCTCCTGTGGCTTAGAATCATAGAATGGTATGTTAGGGTTCGAGTTCCCGCTCCTGCACAGGGGGAGTCTCGAACCAGTGCCGCTGCGGTCTCCCATTCGTCTCCGGCCGCAGTGGATTCTCCTCAGCAGAGACGTCGTTCCAGGCGTCTTGCCCACTCCACTACTGGGCAGTGACTTGCTGCTGCTTTTCCTGGCTCTGCTATTATAGCCAGTTCTGGAGCAGACGTCTTTGGGACAAAGTCCTGCATTTTCCCTTCTGAGCGTGCCCAGAGTGAGATCTCTCATTGGAGATCAGGGGTCACATGCTCAGGTACTGCAGCAGCTTCTATTGGCCCGCCAGGAAGGCCCTGTTACTGCTAGTCTTCTGAACAGGTTCTCATTGGTCCTTGTTCCTGGAAGGTCCTGTGGCGGTTGCTATAAAAGGGTAGCATGGCTTGGCCGCCATGCGCTAGTATCAACCATTTTATGCTATGCGCCAGTGTGGTCATGCGTGTGTGTGGTTAGGGACCCGGCTGAAATAAGCCACTAGAATACCGACTTAATCGGTGAGGAGTTTTGTGTGCTAGCTGGTCAGGGTCGGTGTCCTAGATGCCCTAGATTACCGGCATAACCGGTGAGGAGTTTGATTGCCGTATTCAGGGTCTGGCGTTCAGACGCCATAGATTGCGGGTGACTCCCGCGAGGACATTAGCACACGATCACACATTATGTACGCTTAGCACTTAACTGTGTACCTGAGAGCCTGACAGGACACAGTTCTTTTCTTTAGCGGCCCTGTGACGTAACAGGGTTCGCTTTCAACGCTAGACAGCGCCCTAGCGTGTTTTCTTTGCGCCTCAGTTGTTTCAGTGAGTACGCACACATCGCCATATAGCGCTGCGGCTCTCTTCTAGCGTCTCTGTGGATTAACAGAGTTCGCACTTATTGCCACAGCGCATTACGGCGTTTATTTGGGCAACTCTGCGGGATAACAGAGTTTGCTTCTCGCGCCATTTCTACTAGCAGCAGGCTTCGCTTGCACGGTGGACCCGGGCTGCGAACGCACCTCTCTACTATATATATTTGGTGCGTTCCGCAGACCCTAACATAATACTAGCGCCAGGGTCTGGCTAGTAAAATGGCGGATGAACAGCGTCTATTGCAGTACATCCAGCAGCTGAAGGGCAGGTTGGAGGCTCTTGAGCGCACAACCTCAGCTGTGGATGTTACCGCAGTCGCTGTTCAGGCTGCTAGCGTGGCTGCAGCCAGTTTGTCCTCTGCTACCTCTGCCCCTACATTATCCCACCTCCCGCTTCCTGACAAGTTTGCCGGTGATAGCAAGCAATGTCGGGAATTCGTGAGTCAGTGCTCTATACATCTCGAGCTTCTGGCTGCACGTTTTCCCACGGATCGGGCACAGCATTGGAAGTGGGCAACGCCGCTGTGGGAGCGCGATGATCGTGTGGTGCAGAGTGCTTCTCGTTTCTTGGAGGCTCTTAAAAAAGTCTTTATAGGACCTCAGGTACCCACGATACGGCGCTACAACTGCTGGCATTGACACAGGGTTCGTCTTTGGTCAGTCTGTTTTCCGTCCAGTTTCGGACTCTGGCAGCTGAGCTAGATTGGTCTGATAAAGTTCTTATTCCTATCTACTGGCGGGGACTGGCTGATCATGTTAAAGACGCTTTGGCTACCAGGGAGATTCCCGCCACACTGGAGAAGCTTATCTCCATATCTACCCGCATTGACCTCCGTTTTCACGAGCGGAGGTTGGAGCGGGCCCAGTGTAGGCAGAGGTTTCGGTTGGCTCCCACCTTTGCCAAACCTCTCGAATTCCCGATCTGGCGTCCGAACCTCAAAAGGCCACAGAAGTTCCTCATGCAGGACCTAAGTCTCGGTCCGTTCGAGTATCCGTGGTCTGTAACCATTGTCAGCAGACTGGACACTATGCCAACAGATGTCCACAGCGATCGGGGAAGCGATCGCGTCTAGTGGCCCTGGGAGGAGGTTCACTAGAGACAGCGGTATTTTCCTCCAGGATGACACTTAAAGGGACAATCACTGTTGGTACTTCCATTCTCACCGCCGACCTTTGCGTGGACTCAGGAGCAGAGGGAATTTCATGTCCTCTAGCTTTGCTCGCCGTCATGCAATACCTCTGGTGGCGCTTGATAAATCAGTGACTGTTCGGGTAGTGAATGGGTCGTCTTTGCCCTCACAAATTACACACCAGACTGTCCCACTTGCATTGTCTGTATCTCCTTCCCATCAGGAATTTATTTCCCTACTCGTCCTTCCCGAGGGAATAGACGAGATCCTATTAGGTATACCTTGGCTCCGTTTCCACTCCCCACATATAGAGTGGACTTCGGGTAGGATACTGGGTTGGAGTGATGCATGTACAGGCAGATGTGTCAGAAGTAGCGTTCAGGTTACCACTACTGAGTTACCCGCAGATCTTACTCCACTTCCCAAGCACTACTGGTCTTATGCAGACGTGTTCTCCAAGAAGGCTGCGGAGACTCTTCCGCCTCATCGCCCTATGACTGTCCTATCGACCTCTTGCCTGGCGCAGAACCTCCTCGGGGAAGGGTCTATCCCCTCTCTCTTCCTGAGACAGAGGCCATGTCGCAATATATTCAGGAGAACCTGGCAAGAGGGTTTATTAGGAAGTCGGTGTCACCGGCAGGGGCGGGATTTTTCTTCGTGCAGAAGAAAAACGGAGAATTGCGTCCGTGTATTGACTACAGGGGTCTTAACGCCATCACCGTTAAAAACAAGTACCCGTTGCCCTGATCTCTGAGCTATTTGATAGGCTTCGGGGAGCAAGGGTATTCACTAAACTAGATCTGCGCGGTGCTTATAACCTGATTCGCATCCGTGAGGGGGACGAATGGAAGACGGCTTTTAATACCAGGGATGGGCATTACGAATATCTGGTGATGCCCTTTGGGCTCTGTAATGCTCCAGCCGTTTCCCAAGACTTTGTCAATGACATCTTCCGGGATATGCTCTCCACCTCGGTCGTAGTCTATCTGGATGATATACTCATCTTCTCTCCAGATATTGACTCCCACCGGAGGGATGTTGGCAGGGTCTTCGACCTCCTACGGGCAAATTCCCTTTACGCAAAGTTGGAGAAATGTGTGTTTGAGCAGGAGTCCTTACCTTTCCTGGGCTATATCATCTCCGCCCAGGGATTGGCTATGGATTCTGCCAAACTACAGGCGGTGATGGACTGGCAAGAACCCCACTCTCTAAAGGCGGTGCAGCGCTTTATGGGGTTCATTAATTACTACCGTCAGTTCATTCCCACTTCTCAACTTTGGTAGCTCCCGTGGTTGCCCTTACCAAAAAGGGAGCTAATCCCAAATTGTGGTCTGAAGAGGTCTCCAAGGCCTTCACGTCTATTAAGTCTCATTTCGCTAGAGCTCCCATCCTACATCGCCCCGATGTTGATAAGCCATTTTTATTGGAGGTGGATGCCTCGTCTGTTGGTGCTGGAGCAGTCCTCTTCCAAAAGGATGCTCAAGGTCGGAAGCATCCATGCTTCTTTTTCTCCAAGACCTTCACACCAGCAGAGAGGAATTATTCCATCGGGGACAGGGAGTTGCTAGCAATGAAGTTGGCCTTCTCGGAGTGGAGACATCTGTTGGAGGGAGCTCGCTTTCCCTTCCAAGTCTTCACGGATCACAAAAATCTGGTATATCTTCAGACAGCCAGCGGCTTAATTCTCGCCAAGCCAGATGGTCCTTGTTCTTCTCCCGGTTTCATTTCACACTGCATTTCCTCTCGGGAGAGAAGAACATTCGTGCCGACGCTCTCTCTCGCTCTGTGGTGTCCTCGGAGGAGGAGGTGGAGGAGCCTCGGCTTATCGTCCCCACAGAGAGCCTGAGAACAGTGGCCCCGGTTTCGCTAGAGTCTGTGCCCCCGGGCAAGACTTTTGTGCCTACTAATTTGCGACCGGAGGTACTCTCTTGGGCACATTCGTCCAGGGTGGGTGGACACTTTGGGGCAAAGAGGACATCTGAATTGCTGGCGAGGACATATTGGTGGCCGCATATGGTCCGTGATGTTGGGGACTATGTTCGGGCGTTGTGTCTCCTGCGCCAAAAATAAGTCTCCACGACAACGGCCAGCTGGGTTGCTTTACCCTTTGCCGGTGGCAGACAGGCCCTGGGAGATGGTTGGGATGGACTTTGTGGTGGGCTTGCCCAAGTCTCGGGGTTGCACCATCATTTGGGTAATCACCGACCATTTCTCTAAAATGGTGCATCTGGTGCCACTACCACGGTTACCTTCTGCACGGGCTCTGGCAGCGTTGTTTGTTAGGCACATCTTCCGTTTGCACGGCATGCCGGACAAGATTGTCAGTGACCGAGGTCCCCAGTTTGCGTCTCAGTTCTGGAGAGAGCTTTGTCGTCTACTCAGTATTGAGTTAAATCTCTCTTCAGCGTACCATCCTGAGACGAATGGGTTGGTAGAGAGGGCCAACCAGACCTTGGTCACCTATCTACGACATTTTGTCTCAGCCAGGCAGGATGACTGGGCATCCTTGCTACCATGGGCTGAGTTTGCATTAAACAATGCTGTGGCTGATTCCACCGGACAGACCCCATTCCTCCTGAACTATGGTCAGCATCCGCGGGTACCAGTGCCTATGCCCGTGTCTTCCGCCGATTCCAGGGTGGCAGACTGGGCTGTGGAGGCACGGGACATTTGGGACCGCACTCAGGATGCCATTCAGGACCTCCAAAGAGAGGATGAGGTCTTCGGCCGATGCCCATCGGCGCCCCGCTCCTACATTTGCTCCTGGGGATTTGGTGTGGCTCTCCGCCCGTAACATCAGGCTGCGAGTTGAGTCCACTAAGTTGGCACCCCCTACCTGGGTCCTTTCAAGGTCCTCGAGCAGGTTAACCCTGTGGTATACCGTTTAGCTCTTCCACCACGCCTGGGTATCTCCGACACCTTTCACGTGTCCCTCCTGAAACCCGTGCTCATGTCCCGGTTTTCTGAGTCATCTGTCGGGACATCGGGTTCATCTGCGGATGACCATGAGGTGAACGCCATCGTGGGGTGTAAGGTGGTACGAGGCAAAAAGTTTTATTTGGTGGACTGGAAGGGCTATGGGCCTGAGGATAGGTCTTGGGAGCCTGCCAAGCATGTTCACGCTCCGCAGCTCATCGCTGCCTTTGAACGCAGCGAGGCCCAGAGAAGGGGGGGCCCTAGGAGGGGGGGTAATGTTAGGGTTCGAGTTCCCGCTCCTGCACAGGGGGAGTCTCGAACCAGTGCCGCTGCGGTCTCCCATTCGTCTCCGGCTGCAGTGGATTCTCCTCAGCAGAGACGTCTTTCCAGGCGTCTTGCCCACTCCACTACTGGGCAGTGACTTGCTGCTGCTTTTCCTGGCTCTGCTATTATAGCCAGTTCTGGAGCAGACGTCTTTGGGACAAAGTCCTGCATTTTCCCTTCTGAGCGTGCCAGAGTGAGATCTCTCATTGGAGATCAGGGGTCACATGCTCAGGTACTGCAGCAGCTTCTATTGGCCCGCCAGGAAGGCCCTGTTACTGCTAGTCTTCTGAACAGGTTCTCATTGGTCCTTGTTCCTGGAAGGTCCTGTGGCGGTTGCTATAAAAGGGTAGCATGGCTTGGCCGCCATGCGCTAGTATCAACCATTTTATGCTATGCGCCAGTGTGGTCATGCGTGTGTGTGGGTTAGGGACCCGGCTGAAATAAGCCACTAGAATACCGACTTAATCGGTGAGGAGTTTTGTGTGCTAGCTGGTCAGGGTCGGTGTCCTAGATGCCCTAGATTACCGGCATAACCGGTGAGGAGTTTGATTGCCGTATTCAGGGTCTGGCGTTCAGACGCCATAGATTGCGGGTGACTCCCGCGAGGACATTAGCACACGATCACACATTATGTACGCTTAGCACTTAACTGTGTACCTGAGAGCCTGACAGGACACAGTTCTTTTCTTTAGCGGCCCTGTGACGTAACAGGGTTCGCTTTCAACGCTAGACAGCGCCCTAGCGTGTTTTCTTTGCGCCTCAGTTGTTTCAGTGAGTACGCACACATCGCCATATAGCGCTGCGGCTCTCTTCTAGCGTCTCTGTGGATTAACAGAGTTCGCACTTATTGCCACAGCGCATTACGGCGTTTATTTGGGCAACTCTGCGGGATAACAGAGTTTGCTTCTCGCGCCATTTCTACTAGCAGCAGGCTTCGCTTGCACGGTGGACCCCGGGCTGCGAACGCACCTCTCTACTATATATATTTGGTGCGTTCCGCAGACCCTAACATGGTAGAGTTGGAAGGGACCTCCTGGGCCATCTGGTCCAACCCCCTGCTCAAAGCAGAATTCTCTAAATCATCCCAGACAGATGTCTATCCAGCCTCTGTTTGAAGACTTCCATTGAAGGAGAACTTACCACCTCTCGTGGCAGCCTGTTCCACTCCTTGATCACCCTAACTGTCAAAAAGTTTTTTCTAATATCTAATCTATGTCTCCTCCCATTCAGTTTCATCCCATTGCTTCTAGTCTTTCCTTGTGCAAATGAGAATAAAGATGATCCTTCTACAATGTGACAGCCCTTGAGATATTTGTAGACAGCTATTAAATCTCCTCTCAGTCTTCTTTTTTGCAAGCTAAACATTCCCAAATCCTGCAACCGTTCCTCATAGGACATGGTTTGCAGACCGGTCACCATTCTGGTGGCTCTCCTTTGAACTTGCACCAGTTTGTTGATGTCTTTAAAATGTGGTGCCCAAAACTGGACACAGTATTCCAGATGAGGTCTGACCAAAGAGGAGTAGAGGGCAATAATGACCTCACGTGATCTAGACTGTATGCTTCTGTTGATACATCCTAGAATTGTATTTGCCTTTTTTGCTGCTGCATCACACTGTTGACTCATGTTCAGTCTGTGATCAATTAGTATACCCAAGTCTTTTTCACATGTGCTGTTACTTAGCCCTATTCCTCCCATTTTGTATATGCTTTTTTTCATTTTTATTGCCCAGATGTAGTACTTTGCATTTTTCCCTGTAAAAAACATTCTGTTAGTTGCTTGGAGACCTCCTGTGGCTTGGGGACCACCGTGTGCTGGGGGACCTCCGTGGGCTGCTGGACCTCCTGCCAGGGTCTGAGACCCTGAAGACAGAATGAGGGTCCCCCAGCTGCAGCTCGGTGGTGGTGGCTTACCTGAAAGTGGACGCAGTCCAAGCAGGGGTGGAGGTCCAAGCAGGGGTGGAGGAAGTCCACACAGGAGCAGCGCTTGGCATGGTGGTGGCTGGGGAGTGTCCAGCTGCACTGTGACTGTGTGTGGTGAAGTGTGGTCCAGCATGGCTTGGAATGCTGGTGGCCGTGCATTGGTATGTAGCAGAAGTTGGTAGTGCGGTGAAGCGAGTCAGTAGTGGCAAGGGTGGGAAAGGCACCACTGGCTGCTGTTGCTGCACGTACCGACTCTGATGCATAGCCTGCATGTAAGCATAGTTGCAGGCATTCATCACAGTCAGCTGGAGATCAGGACTAAGGTGTTCCGCCATGCCCCGTTCAATTTGTTGGAGAAAATGGTGCGCTGGTCTTTTGAGCTCGGCTTCAAGATAGTCAAGGCGACGCTCGACAGAATGGAGGCATTGTTCCCTTAGTGCAAAACCACTATCCACTCTGTTGCCCAACGCCTTGTGGCTATTTTGGAAAACCGTGCTCAAATGTATGAACTCGGGCATGAGATTCCTGTCAGAGGTCTTCTGCCACGGGCGGGAAGTACCCGCAAAACCAGTGGCAGAGACCTGTGACAGGGGAAGACCTGATGGACCAGCTTCCTGATCTCCAGCTGTCTGTGTTGACGACCTGCAAGGTACTTCTTGGCTGGTGGATGGCTGGGACGGGTCTGAGGCAGCTCTCTGAAGGACCGCTCCAGGACCACGTTGCAGGGTGCTGCTCCAGGTGCTGTGAAAAAAAAAAAAAAAAACAATAATTAGTCTCATGCATTTAAAAACTCCAACTCCTGTGGAATAGAAAAACACAGAGTAAACACAATACAATACAACAACGAAATACTTACGCTTTGGTGGCAAGGACCGGTCTTAAGAAAGCCAAAGCCCGATGGTAGCGGTACTTTCTTGTGGTCTTTGCCGCAGTACCACTGGTAACCCGGTTCTCCAGCCTAAGGTCCCTGTTGAAGCGGTCCATCATTGAGTGCCAACGGGTTCTAACCTTGTTCACTGTGGAAAATAAAAAAAAATAAAATTTAGACAATGCACTGTAGGCCGGGATCACACAACTGCGTGGGATGCTAGAAACTCACAAGAGTTACTAGTATCCCACAAAGTTGTGTGATCCCGGCCAAGGTCACTGCAGCATCACACACCATTGAAATACTTACGAAATTCCTTGCGGACCCGGGGAAAGGCGTTGTCCCAGCCTTTCATCAGTGCTGCAGCCACCTCATTCCAGAGCCGCTGGATCACCACGTTGTCAAAGTGCATTGGATCACGGCTGCCCACAATGGGACTCGCTCCTGGACCAACTGGATCAGGGCGTCATTGTCCAGGGCGAGTTCCTCATCCCTTTGTGAAGCATAGAAAAGAAAGCAAAACATTAATCTTGTAAAGATTTGGAGATGCAAAAGAAAACAAGACAGAATAGAAGAAAGATTGAGAATAGAAACAAGATTGAATAGGAAAAACAGGCAATAAAAAAAGGCAGGGGCAAAAAAAGAGTACAATCTGTCAGTCTATACTTACAGGCCGCCTCCCCGCTTGCACACGGACTGGCTGCTCCGGTTCTTCCTCCACTGCCGTGGACGATGTGGACTGAAAAAGAAAAATAAAATTGCCACATGTGTCCATGCAAGAGCAAATACTTACCAATCAGTATGGTAGGAAGGTACTCACTTCACCCTCTGCTTGCGCCAGTTCACCAGGGGCCGGCACGTATTTTTCTCCTAAAGACATGCTACAATAAAAAAAGAGACATTAGTACCTAATAAATTGAGAAAAAAGGAGAGAAGACACTAGGTTTTATACTCACATTATCTAAGTTTTCTTTCCTGTGCAATATTTTGAAATGGAGTAGCTGCTTTCTCTCTGACTGTAGTGTCTCTCTCTGTCTGGCTGGCTGTAGAGTAGTGGACAGAAGTGCCAACACCTTCTTTTATATATACTACCCCATACAATGTTTCTTTGTTTAGTGGGAGGTTTAAACCAGTGTCTAGACATGTGTTATCTCTGACAACGCATGCGTTGCAGAACGCTGACCTGCACCTGACCCAGCGCACGTCAGCGATCACATAGACTGTAATGTGTTATTTGGGAGCTTTCCATGCGCGATGCGAGTGCATGCGCCTTTTTAACGAGTTTGGGTGGACCCAAAAATGCAACATGTTGCATTGTGTGCGCCAAGTCGCTCACAACAAAATAACGCAAGCGCACGAAAACGCTGATGATCATGCATGGCGCATCCGATCAGATGATCACGATGCGCTGTGCTAAAAAACGCCATTGTGAAACCAGCCTTAGTTGTGGGGGGGGGGGGTAGGGCTGGCTCCAGGTTTTCATGTGCCCCGGGCGAAAGAGTGTCATACATACCACAATTGTGTGTTAACACATACCACAATTCATGATGTCCACAAGTTTAGCCAAATAACCCCCAGTTTTCAATGAGTAACTATTAGTATAATGTTAATTAAGGCAGGCAAGCTTAAGTAATAAGAATTTATGTTGTTGGCATTGAAATGGGCACTGTAGGTGTGTTTACTGTCCTCCACTCCATTGCCACTTTGCTTCCCCATTGACTTGCATTGGGTTTTGTGTTTCAGTCAGACCCCCAACTTTTCCCTATAGTTGGCTGATTTTGTTCGACCCGACTTTTGAGAAAGTCTGGTTTCATGAAACCCGACTTGACCCTTAAAAAGGGAAAGTGGCTCATCTCTAGTCATCATCCTTCATAATTTTGGCAATGCGGGGGTCCCTTTTTAGGATCCGCAAGACATAATCACACATGTGGGCCAATGTTCCAGGTGTCAATGATTCCAGCACAGTTCCCTGAGCAGACAATGGCTGACTGTCATCAAGGCTTCCCTCCTCCTCCTCTTCCTCCACCGCTTCAGACGCCTGATCCTTAATGTGCGTCAAAGTTTGCATGAGCAGACGCATAAGTGGGATGCTCATGCTTATGATGGCATCGTCTGTGCTTACCAGCCGTGTGCATTCCTCAAAACACTGAAGGACTTTACAGAGGTCTTTCAGCTTTGACCACTGCACACCCGACAACTCCATGTCTGCCCTCAAACTGCCTGCCCGTGTATCCTCCCACAAATGCATTACAGCCTGCCTCTGTTCGCACAGTCTCTCAACCATGTGCATGGTGAAGTTCCACCTTGTTGCAACGTCTATGATTAGGCAGTGCTTGGGGAGGTGGAGCGATCACTGCAGCCTCTGCATACGACTGGAGTCTACGGGCGAGCGACGGATGTGCAAGCACAGTCTTCGCACCTTATGGAGCATGGCTGTTAACTCCGGATAATTATTTAGGTAGCACTGCACCACCTGGTTCAAGGTGTGAGCCAGGCAAGAAATGTGTCTGAGTTTTGCCAGGGCTATGGCCGCCACAAAATTACGTCCGTTATCACTGACTACCTTGCCTGGCGCAAGATGTAGACTACCAGCCATAACTCAGTTTATCGCAAGTAGTCGGCTAGTATCTCTGCGGTGTGTCTGTTGTCGCCCAAAGACATCATCTTTAAAACAGCCTGCTGACACGCTTACCACTAGCTGTTCGATAGTGGGACACCACGTGTGCAACACTGGCAGTTGCGGATGGAGTGCTCGTGCGACTGCGCTCTGTCGACGAGCTTTCGCTTCTGGAGGAGGAGGAGGGTCGAACGCCTACAGCCAACTGTTGCCTATACCGTAGGCTAGGCAGTACTGTCCCAACGCCACTGTCCCCTGTGGACCCTGCATCCACCACATTAATCCAGTGCGCAGTGATGGACACTAACACCCCTGGCCATGCCTACTGGCCCATGCATCTGTTGTGAGGTGCACCTTTCCACTCACTGATTGGTTGAGTGCATGGATAATGCAGTTTTTCACATGCAGGTGCAAGGCAGGGATGGCTTTTCTAGAAAAGAAGTGCCGACTGGGTAGGTCATAGCATGGGACAGCATAGGCCATGAGATCTCGGAAAGCTGCGCTTTCAACCAAACAGAAGGGCATCATCTCTAATGAGATCAGTTTGGCAATGTAGGCGTTCAAA
>JARQOD010012092.1:0-20935 GCA_033576555.1 Oophaga sylvatica | reverse complement strand
AAAGGTTGGGCTTGATCTCATAAAGAGACATTTCCGGTCCCACTTAGATTGGGGACCATAGATGTTAATGAGCCAGAGCTCTTGTCCCTTCATGAGGACATCAAAGATCAGGCACCTCCCCATTTCTAACTCAATAACCCGTCGGCATTCTACCGGTACGGAAAAAAGTACCGCCACTCCGCTATACGGCTCGGCCGCAAGAGACCAATAGGAGGGCCCGAGTCTCCATTCCCTCTTAACCTTAAACACGTCGGCCATGTTTGGCAGCCTGGTCTCTTGCAAAAAGAAACTGTCAGCTTCAACCTGGCTGAGAAAATCAAAGGCCTCAAATCTAGCTGTATTTGACTTTATGCTGGCGACATTAATGGACGCCAGCGTCAACGGAGTGGGTACCAGCATCATTGGTGATTGAGTTAGGTGGCTTTCTTCTTCCCACTCCCCTTATCCTCTGCCTCAGAGGAGGAATTCTTCCCCCTCTTTAATGACACCGAGGTGTCCATTCCCACATGTCTTTTCTCTTTATCGTCCTCGTCTCCGGACTCCGTGCCAGTCCCTTCCTCCAAGGACCTTACATCCCTAGAAGAAGGAGACTCGGCACCCCCTGTAAGCCCCGCCAAAGCCGGAACCTCACCCTTAGCTTCCTACTCAGAGGAAGAGATGTTCTCAATGGCTTGGAACCGGTTAGAAAGACCAACCAGAGGGGAGTCAGTTTTTCCTTCCTTAAGTACCTTGGTCAGAGTGGGAGAAGATGTTTTATCTCCCTTCTTTCTTTTCTTTTTGGTGCTGAGCTTGCGCTTGTCCTCTAGCCACTGCCTATTATCCTCATCCATACTTTCATAATGTGAGGATTCGAAGGCAGTGGCCCTTTCCTCCCTGCGAATTCTCTTGATCTCCTCATCCAAATCATCATCCCTCGGGGCCTCAGTAGCAAGACTAGCGTCCAGGACAGGGGCCGCCCCAGTAGCCCGTGGCTCGCCCAGCACCCTCTCCTGTCTGCGCTTGTCTCGACGCCTCAGCTGGGCAGGTGTATTTTTATTGCTTTTCCTCCTTGGCCCCTCAGTTCCCTCACCCCTGCTAGACCCATCCCCAGCAGAATCAGCCTCACTGCTTTCTCCCACTAGAGTCACAACTGCATTAGCAAAGCAGCAAGGACAACGGCTGAATGGATGACCTAAGTCACCACACAGGTGGCACCTAATCTCAACACAAGATTTAGCAAGATGGCCGACATCCCCACACAAAGCACATTTCTGCACAGTGGTTTGCACTGAAGTGTGTGGGGTCACAACACCTGTGACAGAGCTTCGGTTACCCCTGGTAGAAGACCTGGATACGATCCCTACCCAGGAAGGCAGATGATGGAATGTGGGCAACCGCACCACCTAAACACTTACCGTATATACCCATGTATAAGCCGAGATTTTCAGCCCATTTTTTAGGGCTGAAAGTCCCCCTCTCGGCTTATACGTGGGTCATATACGGGGGTCGGCGGGGGAGGGGGAGCGGGGGTGTCGGATCATACTCACCCCTCCGCCGGCGCGGTCTCTGCAGCCCCCCTGCTTCTCCCACGATCTCCGGCTCCTTCCTGCAGCTGTCACATGGCACCGCTCATTAAAGTCATGAATATGCACATATTCATGACTTTAATGAGCGGTAGCACGTGACCGTTGCAGGACTGAAGCGCTGCGGAGAGCGCCGGGAGAAGAGGAGAGGCTGCAGGGACGCGCGGTGGAGGGGTGAGTATAGTGATATTTACCTCTCCCTCGGTCCACTGCAGCGCACTGCTCCCTCGGTCTGACTCCTCTGTGTGTGAATGATCAGGCAGAGGGCGCGATGACGTCGTTAGTGCGCGCCCCGCCCCCTGCCAGATCATCACACACAGAGGAGTCAGACCGAGGGAGCAGTGCGCTGCGGTGGACCGAGGGAGAGGTAAATATCTCAGGTGCCGGGGTCCTGAGCGAGCGGTGACACCCCCCGCCAGCTCAGGACACCGACACCTGGCCCCCAGCGACGAGAGGTGAGTATGTCATTTTTTTTTTTTGCAGCAGCAGCATATGAGGCCTATAATATGGGGCATAATTGTGCAGCATATGGGGCATAATATGGAGCATATGGGGGCAAAAGCTGTGGAGCATATGGGGCATAATCTGAAGCATATGAGGCATAATATGGAGCATATGGGGCATAATATGGAGCATATGGGGCAAAAGCTGTGGAACATATGGGGCATAATCTGGAGCATATGGGGGCATAATATGGAGCATATGGGGGCATAAGCTGTGGAACATATGGGGCATAATCTGGAGCATATGGAGGCATAATATGGAGCATATGGGGGCATAAACTGTGGAACATATGGGGCATAATCTGGAGCATATGGGGGCATAATATGGAGCATATGGGGCATAATATGGAGCATATGGGGGCATAATATGGAGCATATGGGGGCATAAGCTGTGGAACATATGGAGCATAATCTGGAGCATATGGGGGCATAATATGGAGCATATGGGGGCATAAGCTGTGGAACATATGGGGCATAATCTGGAGCATATGGGGGCATAATATGGAGCATATGGGGGCATAATCTGTGGAACATATGGGGGCATAATATGGAGCATATGGGGGCATAATCTGTGGAACATATGGGGCATAATCTGGAGCATATGGGGGCATAATCTGTGGAACATATGGGGCATAATCTGGAGCATATGGGGGCATAATCTGTGGAGCATCATATGGGGGCATAATCATTTTTCACCCTAGGCTTATACGCGAGTCAATAAGTTTTCCCAGTTTTTTGTGGCAAAATTAGGGGGGTCGGCTTATACACGGGTCGGCTTATACATGAGTATATACGGTAACTTTTACCATAAACGTCCAGGCCCCTGACCAGATACCAAACTCGTCACGGTTCTTCTTTGGCATCTCCACCACCTCTCCATATCGGCCAAGCCACGTCATGATGTCATAACAAGAAAGCAACTCGTTACAAGTTATCACGGTCACTTTCTTGACTTGGTTTTGGCGACACACTGCCTGAATGGCAAAGTCTCGCCAGCCGGGCCCATTTTTTGCCAACTCATAATTCGACCTGAAGAGCTCAAGTCCCTCTGGCCGAACAAAGCTGACATCAAACTTAGGTGTGGAATAGGGATGTATCAAGACGTAGATGTCAATCGCCTTGAAGCCCATCTTCATCAGGAGCTCCACAACCTTATACCTTGGAGGACACACATCACTGCCCCTCCACCGAAGACAGACCACATTCCTACGCACACTACCCGGCCCGGCTGTTGGGAGGGACCACACTGTATCCCCACCGTTTTGCTCTCGGAAGGCCCCGAGGCCATGCCTCTCTATCCAGAAGGATAGATTAACCTCTCGACCATCTGCCATTAGTGATCTCTCCCCCTTCTTTAAAGCCTCCAGGAGACACCGCTTAAACATGCCGTCCCCAAAGCCCGGAGAAGAGGAGGATGCCCTACTTTCCCCGGAGGTGGCAGCTGCATAACTCCTGACGGGTTCTGCCACCACTGGGGGGGGGCAACTGAACCAGTGACCACATCAACACCAACAGTATCCCTATTACCCACCTCCATAACACCCTCACCCTCCACCAAACCAGTAACCATACCACTAGACAAAGAATTTTCCTCATTCATACCCCCCACCACATTCACTCCTGCTGGACCAGTGACAACAGGGAGTGACATTTTGACCTCCGCATCATCAGGCACAAGGGGCTTGTCTCCTCCACAGAACTGGAGGTGACTTCACCCCTGGATTTACATGTGCCCTCCGTATCATCAGTTGATATTTTCCGCTGCTTTATTGTTGATATCAGCGCCGCTGATCTTTCGCCACTGTGAGGCACCGCTAAACCTTTATATCAGGATCTTGCTGACCAGTGGCGCCAACACAGAATAGGACTTTGGGAGGACCGGAATGCCCAGCCCCGGTAACCCCCTCACACTACCGCCGCTTCTCAACTAAGTGATAAGCGGCAACAGTATTCAGGGGCCCCGAGGCTACCAGAGCTGCCCCCGACACTGGGCCGCTCCCTCCTCCCACTGAGGAGCGCACCACAGCATCGTGGCCTGACTGTTCGCCCGCGTCCGGGCCGCCCTCACTGTCCAGTCTCTCGGCTGATGCACCTCCTGCTACGTCCCTGCTACTACAAGCAGAGACGGAGCTCTGCGCCTCACTACCGTGCTCTGTACTCTCCCCGCGGATTTGCACCGGATCTACAGCAGAACCCGGGCTGGGCTGGGCAATGGGGCTTATACATCGAGCTGACCCTGCAGCCGACTCAGGGGGTACCGGGAGGGGGGCATACACGTAGCTTACCGCTTCCTGCAGTTTCGGCTTGGTATTCTTTGCCTTTTTCTTCTGGCCCCAAGGTGCCTCCTCTGGTAAATCGTCACCAAGATGGAAATTCTGAAGGCACATAGGGGACTCCAGGAGCTTGATCTATGACATTAGCGCCCCTCCCTGGCCGCTGTTATCACAATCCTCCCCAGAGCCAGGAGGACTGCGACCAGATGTCAATGTTGTCTGTCCTGCAGGGAGCTCGCTGCACGTGACCTGCACATAGCTCGCTGCACTTTGCCGGCTGCCACGTGGGGCTTTCTGCTGGTCATCCTCCTCATCATCATCATCATCATCATCATCCACCTGGCTCTCAGGCTGCAGCCCCATCTGCCTTTGCTCTCTGTTATCAGCCATTTCTCTAAATCTGTCTTCATTCATCAGTTTTTCCTTAAAGAGACCACTCTTCTCTCTTATGAAGGCTTTCCTCACCTCCAGCTCATTAATTTCAAGCTGTAGTCTTCTTACCTCTGCCTAGAGCTGATTCTTCCTCGGCTTGGAGCAACCTGTAGCTTTGGCGCTTGTGCAGCGCAGCTCCTCCCAGAGTCTCTTCAGGGTCTTACTCGCGTCTTCATACTCACGGAGGTGGCTCATGACCCGGGAGCCATAGGTGTACACAGACTCCTGGGGTCTCTGCAGCCCCAACCTTCTTCAGCGATGTCGGCCTCACCTCTGTGAGCACTCAGCTTTCCTCCTGAAGGACCACCATCTTGCACGCTGCTAGCAGGCTTCTCCTCCATGTTGGAAGCTTTGCGGCTTCTCTGGGACTCTGCAGACTTGGGGGGGAATACGATCCACATTGCTGCGACTCCTGGTGGAGCGTCTCACCCCCGAGTCCTCTGATGTGCAGGCCGGTTGCTGGTTTCTCCTGCTCCCGCCGCCTGGTCCGGGAAGCAGAAGCCTGGGACTTGGCTCCTTCACTCATCCCAGGAACCCCACTCCCACCCTGGGTAGGAGAGAGAGCAGGTCCCTGGGTGGACAGGTGGTGGTTCTCTGGAGCTCAGGAGCACACAGCAGGATCAGTGTCGACTGCACCCACAATCACCACAATGAGCAGCAGCTGAACAGAGCTGTACTCGCTATTCTGCTGGTGCAGTCACTGTGTACATACATTACATTACTTATCCTATTCTGATCCTGGGTTACATCCTCTATTATACACCAGAGCTACACTCACTGTTCTTTTGGTGCAGCTGAGCCGCCCGCCAGGGCCTTGGGGTACTCGGATCTGAGCCTATAGGCTACTATGGGGGATGTCACGGCGACACAGCTCAGTCCATGGCTCTGGGGCTCATTCTTTAATGTGGGATATTTACAGGTGAATTGAATATTGGTATGGTGAATCGTGACGCCACCTGTGGTGCCTGGTCAGGGTGACCAGCGCTGCAATGCAGTTCCACTGAAGGGTTAATATTGTGCAACTAGATGTTAAGCCTTCCACAGGTAAGGCTGAGAGTCCTTCAGGGCAGACAAATGTGTAGGGATGCAGGACAGACAGGGACCCGGCAGTGAGGGTAATAAGATGGACACACACACATAAGTCTCTTTCTGTACCTTTACTGAAGATGTTGCAGGCACTCCCCGGAGCACTGTAGGGTGAAGGGTGCACATCCAGTTTCCTCCACTGAGTAGATGTGTGGCCTCTGTCGTCACTGTTTTCTCGTTAACCCTTTCCTCCTTGAAATGTGGTACCAGAGAGAATAAGACACAGACTAAAGTATGCGTCAATAAACTCTACTCTTTATTGCTAACGAAGGGGTTTATATACACCCCATAAGCAGGAAGCGGAATTACCATATATGGTGTTTATACAACTTATCACTAAATACATAGAATACTGGTTCTAACTGGAAAACTCCGTTCTTCCCTTTAGCTCCCAGTACAGGGTGCCTTTTCATAACTCAGGCGGGCGGGGAGGGTGTATTGACTCATAAGAAGGAACATCTTATCTCGACTTCTGGTATGCATCAGCCTGTCTGACAGAAACCAAGGCCTTCTGAAAAAAATGCTGGTTCAGCTCTAACATTCCCTCCTTTTGTTCCTTCATTTGATCAATACACATCTTCATACCTCCTCTGTGTCCTAGTACATCGTTTAATACACATCAAACAGATTTTAAAAGCTAAATAGATAGCAAGACATATCAATAAAACCTGTAGGCCAGCTTGTATTATCCCAGTCAGCCAACCCCCTATACCTTTGAACCAATTTGCGGGGTTAAGAAAGGAGAAAGTATTTGCCCACCATGAATCTTGATTCTTCAGATTTGCCTCATCATATAGTTTCCTTAACTTTATGACATCCTCTAGCTTATTTTTAAGGGTTAAAACACTAGAATTATCAATATAATGACAACATGCAGGTCCAATAATCTGGTACATCCCTCCTTGAGCTGCAGTCAGGTAATCTAACACGAGGGTATGTTGGTTAGTAACAATAATTAGCTGGCTCTGTACTGCAAGGGACCCATTCATGATATCTAAAATATCCCATATTTGATCATCTAGGTAGTCTGTGGATTCTACCAACTTATCCCATGTCTGAGTTATCATAGGGTAGATAAATAATGCACTGAAAAATTTATTTGCTATCCCCATCTACACGGCTAAGTCTGTTCCAAGCATCCGTTACTGCAAGGATGCAAGCAAATGTCATTAGTAGCATCATTCCGCTTCTGGAGGCTCTCCAAGGGTCTTCTTACAATGTGATGCGTGGATCCAAGTTTCCTTGCCTTGTAGCTTGACTACGGTACTTGTCGTCAGTAGAACTTGAAAAGGTCCATCAAATCTCGGATCCAGACTCTTTCTCACGTGTCTTTTAATGACTACCCAGTCTCCGGGCTGCAGGCTGTGACTCCCAGGATCCTGGTTCGGATCTGGAAGAGAACTGAAGACATTATCATGTACTTTCTTAAGTTTTTTATGCAAATCCCTTACATATGAACTTAATACATGGTTACTCATTTCCAGTGCTTGGGGAAAGAAACATCCTAAGCTAGGCACTTTGCCAAATAGTACTTCATACGGAGAAAGTCCAGTTCTCCTATTTGGGGTATACCTTTCTGAGTATAGGGCTAATGGTAAACATTCAGGCCAAGATTTCCCTGTTTCAGCCATGGCCTTTTGGAATTTTAGTTTCAATGTCCCATTTAGTCTTTCTACTTTTCCACTGCTTTGTGGATGGTATGGGGTGTGGAAAGCTTGTTGAATTCCTAGAGCGGTCAAGACTTCATTCATTATTTCACCTGTGAAATGTGTACCTCTGTCACTTTCGATCACCTCTGGTACTCCATACCTGCACACCACCTCCGCAAGCAGCTTCTTTGCGGTTGCTGCAGCCATAGCCTTGGCAATCGGAAAGCCTCCGGCCATCATGAGAATAAATCAATACAGACCAACACGTACTCCCATGACCCTGATCTTGGCAGCTGAATATAATCAATCTGCAGTCTCTGGAAAGGATAGAGGGGCGTGTTTGGGTGGTGTCTTGACTACCCTTCCCTGATTATGTGTAGCACATACCATGCATCCCTGGATCAAACCTTCTATACAGGTGGAAAAGCCTGGTGCTACCCAATGCTTCTGCATCACACTCATCACAGCAGTTTTGGACTGGTGGGTTGGCCCATGTAACATCTGGGCGACCGCAGGGTACAACGCCCTTGGAAGGCATCGACGCATCCCTCTTCCCCATACCCCATACCCCATTTGCTTCATTCAGACATGAACCTTCTTTTTCCCACTTTTCTACTTCCTCCTGGTGCACCTGAGCCTGCATCTGAGATAAGGCATCCTCCGACACAAAGGGATTTTTGGGAGCGCTTACCTGGTGCATCGTTACCCCTTGGAGTGGTCTACTGGCTGCTGTTTTTGCTGCTGCATCGGCCATTGCGTTTCCTTTACTCACCTGATCAGTGCGTCTGGTATGTGCTTTAACTTTTATGACAGCTACCTCTTTTGGTAATTGTAATGCATCAATTAACTGCTGGATTTTTAATGGATGTCCTGCTGCCGTCAGGAATCCTCTAGATTTCCAAATTGGACCAAAATCATGAGCTATACCGAATGCGTATCTAGAATCTGTGTAGATGTTAACAATTCTACCTTCAGCTATCTTACAGGCCTCGGTCAGAGACTTAAGTTCAGCCTCCTGGGCCGACTGATGTGGGAGCATTGGTTCTGCTTTGATAACTGCATTCAGGGAGACGATGGCATACCCAGTGTGGAAGGTACCTGAGTCATCTTGGTGGCAAGATCCATCTACAAAAAATTCAAAATCAGCATTAAGTCTTTCAGTTTCAAACACTGTGGGTAGGCCTGCTGTTTCCTGTGCCATAAGCTGAACACAATCATAAGGAATCTCCTCTCTTGGATCTTCTTTGTACAATACCGTACCTGACCCCTCCTTTAGATCCGAGAGAGGTAACAATGTGGCAGGATTAAGTGTGGTACATCTCTGCTAAGAAACATTTGGAGGCATTAAAAGTGCACATTGCAATCGAAGGTGACGTGCAGCTGAAAGATGTGCCGGCTGCACCTGGTTCAGTATGGTATATACATCATGAGGTGTAAGTACTGTAAGTGGGTGATCAAGAACAATGTCTGACGATTTGTGGAGCAATAGTCCTACAGCATGTAATGCCTGTACACAGGACGGGGCACCTCTAGCCACTGCATCTAGTCTTCCACTGAAATAGGCTACAGGCCTTTGATTGTCACCATGTAACTGAGTCAATACTCCTGCCGCGTGTCCCTGCTGTTCGTGGAGATACAGGGTGAATGGTAGTTCGTAGTTGGGGGTTCCTAGCGCTGGAGCTGCCACAATCCTGTTTTTGAGAAAATAAGAACAGTCTATACCTTCAGGAGTTAGTTTAAAAGGCACAATGGTGATACAGTCATAGAGAGGCTGCATGAGGATTGATACAGCATGTATCCACTGTCTGCAGTAGGAAACCAGTCCAAGAAATGTCCTAAGAGCAGCAACATTAACAGGAATAGGAAAATTCTGTACAGCTTCTTTGTGAGCGCTGGTCAGATGTCACGCCCCCGGTGTAATGCAATGTCCCAAAAAGATAACTGAAGATTTACAAAATTGAAGTTTATCCTTTGACGCTTTACATCCAGCTTGGTACAGAAACAACATGAGTGATATTGTTGCAGTGTGACACTGTTTCCTGGAGGGGGCACAAATCAGTAAGTCATCAACATATTGCAGAACAACTACTTTTGGCATTTTCCATCTTTCCAGTATCTCTTGCAGACTGGCAGTATACATAGTGGGTGAATTCTGGGCACCCTGGGGCAAAACTGTCCAAGTATACTGATTCCCTTGAAATGTAAAACCAAACAAATACTGGCATTCAGGGTGTAATGGGACACTAAAAAATGCATTTGCCAAGTCAATCACTGAAAAACAAAGAGCACTAGCCGGGATCTGAGACAGAAGGGTGTGAGGATTTGGTACAACTGGTGTGAGGAGCTCTGTAGCTTTGTTCACTAGCCGGAGATCATGGACCATTCTGTACGCTGCTGGCTGCCCCGGTGCTGTTTTCTTTTTAACTGGGAACAGAGGGGTGTTACAAGGGGACTGGGTCTTAACTAAAACACCACTTGCTACCAGTTTCTGTACCTGCTGAGCTATAGCCGACTCTTGAGCTGAACTAAGAGGATACTGTCTCTGTTGGGGCAGAATTGCACCTGGCTTTAATTTGACCATGACTGGCTGCACCCTTAATCTGCCCACATCTGTTTTATCTGAAGCCCAGAAATCATGCGGTATCACACCTTCTAACATTGAAGGAAATTCATTTGTGTCCTCTATACTAGCAACATCTAGTGACATGATTTTACAAAGAGTGCTCGGCTTCAATTCTGGTGTCATAGTGACAGTCCCATCAGGATGATACTCAATATGTGCTTGCAATTGAGACAATACATCACATCCTAAAAGATTACATTGACCCCGTGGTGATACCATTAACTGTGTGTGTACGGTGGTTCCTTGAATTTGCAGGGGAATCTTTTTAGTGACGGGGAGCAGGATAGATGGAGAGTTGTAAGGAGTCGCTATAACATGGTGGGAGAAATCACTTTTCCCAAATGGCCAGTCCTCTTCTGTAATTACTGAATTGTCTGCCCCCGTGTCCACTTGGAACTCAACCTCATGTCCCCCTGGTAGGTTCACCTGCACTGTGCAATTAGGAGTGGGGGGTAAGGAGACAAGGGGGTTCATGTGCAAGCTACCATTATCCTATGGGAGCGGCCCTAATTGGTCTTGGGGGCCTCTTGCAGGTGGGTCATTTGGATATGGATTAGTTGGACAGGCTGGATATGGATTAGTTCTGCAATCTCTCCTGAAATGTCCTGGTTTTCTGCACCCGTAGCACAATTTCTGTCCATCTCCTGGCACACGTCTCCCCTCCCTGTTGTTTGCAGGACAAGTACCTACAGCATGTAACCTTTCGCCTCTCTTTGCTTGCGCTAAATCATGTTGTGCCCCCTGTGCTATTCTGGCTAGATCCTCTGCTTTAACTGATCTCCAATCTGGTCTACTTACTTTCACCTTTTCTGCCACTTCCTTTTTCAATCCATTCATATATGCACTTGCCAGTATCCTCTCACTAGTCTTGTTTTCTGGGACAAAACCCATTTCTACCCAAGTTTTTCTTAGGGCCCAGAAATAATCTTTTGGCTCCTCTTCCTTTCCCTGAACTCTGTCTTCTAGTGTAACCTCCTTCTCTGCCTGTCTATCTTTACATGCTTTTTTCAACGCTTCTGTAAACAGAACCCCTGCTGTTGCGTCATTGGCTTCTGCATTATCAGGTCCGGTCCTACCAACATAACACTTGTATGTCTCATCTATCAGTCTATCGTATCTGGCTTCATCTGCCAATTTCCCTTTTATAAATGCTTCCAGATCCTGTCTAGTTGCCTTATACGTATCCTGCATTGTAGCTAACATTCTAGCGAATCCCATTGGTGACTGTGAAGGGTCCGGGAGTTGCGTTATTAGAGCCAACTGCTCTGAAGGGCTCCATGGTCTGTACAACACTGCTGTCCGGGGGGCGCCTGGAGCCAGTCCGTCCCCCTCGCCTCCCGCAGCACCCGGGGTACCAGGTACCATTACTGTCCTCATTGGAAATAGATTGGCCGGGGGAGGTCTGGGTCCACCGCAACCTACACAGACATCTACCGTCAGGGGATTCTGCTGTCCACACCTGGGGCAGACCCAACAGTTCAGTTCGTGGGAAGTCTGTGGGAAAGTCTGATACTGGGGTGGAGGTAATGTAGGGGGCAAACAGGAGGGTAAATCAGTCATCCCTGTTTTTGTCAGTCTGTAATGTCCGTCTCCTAATTCTTCAGTCTTTCCCTCTAAGTAATCACACGCACTCATCCACAGGTTCACTGTTTTTAACAGTCCTTTGTCTCTCAACCATCCATGATGTGAGTTAAAGAACCTTTTCCATTTATCACTGTTCAATTCTCCGTTTTCATTCATGCCTGCTTTACACAATACTTTGTCAATGCCTACCAACGCTTGCTTTCCCTCTCTGCGTACCACTAAATCTTTGGCAGTAATGCCTTCCTTGGCATTTTGGTTCCCCATTTTTGTATCTCCTCACCTAGAAGAGATTCTCCTGTCACTTAGACAATTCTGTCACCAAGACTCTGTCACCAAGACAATTCCGTCACTTAGACAATGGGCCTCAAAGGTTTCTGAACCATTCCACTGCTCGCTTTCCAAGATTTGTACGCCAACCAAATAAACAATCCGATCACACCAACACCAAGACAAAACCACACCACAATCATCGGATCCATACTGTCATTTTTCAAAGGAGGAAAGGCAGGACTGACAATTAATCTGAAGGTCTACTGGTTCAAAGGGACCTGAGCCAGGAACACCTGTGAATTACCTGGAAAGCCGACCGCTTGGTGAGGAGGGAGTCCACTATACAGTGATATAGATTTTAGGTAGAATATAATAAATATTCTTACCTCAGTGCTGTATGTATATCACCAACAGAAAGCTCCACTCATCCCACGTCTCCGGATCGGTCGGCCTTTCTCAGAGTAGATTAACTCAGGTCCCTGTTCGGGCGCCAGGCTGTCGTCACTGTTATCTCGTTAACCCTTTCCTCCTTGAAATGTGGTACCAGAGAGAATAAGACACAGACAAAAGTATGTGTCAATAAACTCTACTCTTTATTGCTAACGAAGGGGTTTATATAGACCCCATAAGCAGGAAGCAGAATTACCATATATGGTGTTTATACAACTTATCACTAAATACATAGAATACTGGTTTTAACTGGAAAACTCTGTTCTTCCCCTTAGCTCCCAGTACAGGGTGCCTTTTCATAACTCAGGCGGGCGGGGGGGTGTATTGACTCATAAGAAGGAACATCTTATCTCGACTTCTGGTATGCATCAGCCTGTCTGACAGAAACCAAGGCCTTCTGAAAAAAATGCTGGTTCAGCTCTAACACCTCCTTTCTCCTTGCCTTCATGTGATAAAGTCTTGGCCTGCTTGTAGCTGGGCCTAGCTTGGCCTCCATCCTGCACCTGGCTGACCTTGTGATTGGACCTTTTCCCGAAGTACACCGTCCCTGCTTGCAGCGTCCTGCTTGCAGGACTCCGTTCCCCTGGCCCGGTTACGTGTCAGTTCTGTGGTACTCCTGGGACTTGTAGTCCTCCAGGAACTCCGGTGTTCTCCTAATGGGTTGTGGAGATCCCTATAGGCTCGGACCCCGGTGTCCGGTGGTAATAATTGGGATGAGCTGTATAAGCTCCTCTGTCCCTCACTCGCTTTCCACTCGCCTTTCGTCCCACTCGTGTCCTCACACGATCACACACTAGCAGATGGTGGACTGCTTCTCCTTCTTCACCGCTCTCTAAGCATCGGCACGCTTGCTCACTGAGCTGCACTCACTTGACTCAGCTCTGACTAGGCTGGAGTGGCTTTCTTTCCACTTGTACTAGCCTCCACACGTTTGAACTAAGCTTCAAGCTGCAGACTTCAGGTTCCTTCTTAAACAGCTGAACTCTCTCTTTTGAGCTCTGCTCCTCACTTCACCCTCTGAGGTGACTAAAGCTTCACTTCACTAGTCTACGAGGTGACACTGCAGGCTGCAGTCCTCTGACTAGACTGTCAGCTCTTCAGTGTCTTCACCTTCCTTATATATGGCTAAACAGCTCCCTCTGGTGGCTCTAGGGATGGGTCAAGGTGTGTGAATGTATATACAGGACCTCTAGTGGTGGTTACCTTCAGTGCACCCTTCTGGAAGATATGGATCCAGTCACAGCTGGGCTCCACATTCTCCCCTAGTAGAACTCAGCACTCCTGGGCTGAAATACAAAAACAGTTAACAATAAAACATTGTATAATTAACTCTTCCTTTACAGGAGGTAAGGCACTCTTGAACTGTTGCATAACAGAAGAATGAATAACTATATACATTAACACAATGAGGAAATGAGCAACCATAAAAGTCCCAGTCTCTTTTAGAAAAAGGATGCTCAAAAAGGTAGAGGGAACAAGTAAAAAGAATGTCCATTATACATGTTTCAGTATCAAAAAAGGAAAGACGGATTAATAAATAACGGCATATTAAAGCATAATGTGGCAACAATATATACATTTATGTACAGTGACCTAGATTAACTATATACATTTGCCAAGGGTTGAACTAATCTCTAAACCTAGCAGGGATGTGTCCTTTTGTGCTACGTTCTGACCTGCGTGGAGCAGTGACCTGTGAGGTAGCAGTTTCCCTGTTTGTTCTGCGTGAAAGTGAATTATAGAATTGCCTTAACCGCTCTACAGGACTGGCAAGTACACTGTGAGCTGGGTGAACTGGCTCGACTTCTGCAGGGGATCCTTCTTCCTGAGATTCAGCTTCTTGGGATTCCGCTTCTTGGGGTTCTGCTTCTTGGGGTTCTGCTGGAGCAGGTTCCTCTGGAACTGACTCTACTGCAACAACCGGTGCAACTGGATGTAGAGGTTCTCCTTGTTGTTGATAGAATTGAAGTACGGGAATAATTACAGCTTCTCCAATGCGAGGCCAATCCGCGGGGAAATCTCCTAAGTCTGTATGTATGACTGATTCATCACGCTCTTTCTTATTGACAACAGGTTCTTCCTCTTGAAGCTATAACGGATCCGGACACAACTTTAGGTGATCTCTTGATACAGTTGTAGTCGTTCTTCCTCCATCTTTACTAATTATACACGTTTTCTTGTTATCAAACCTTGAATTCTGTACAACGTAGGGCTCTCTTTCCCATTGATCATCAAGTTTGTGTATCCTCCTCTTTCTTTTCAGTACGACTTCACCAGGTGCGAAAGGTTCAGCTGGCGCACTTTTGTTGTAGCGATCCTCTTGCTTGTCCCTTACTCGATTGAGACTATCTTCAACGCAGGCCTGTACTTTTCTGTACTGTTCCTGTCTGCTTGTGTCCCAGTCTTCAGTAGTCACATCTGCTTCCGGTTCTACAACACCAAGCTCCAGATCCATGGGCAGCTTTCCTGGTCTTGCCCGCATGAGATAGGCTGGGGTGCAATTGGTGGAACTCACAGGTATGTGATTGTACAGATCTACCAGGTCAGGTAGTAGGTCTGGCCACCGATTTCTCTCTTCAAGTGGTACAGTCTTCAACAGGTCAATGACGATGTGATTCATCTTTTCACAGAGACCATTAGTTTGGGGGTGGTACGGTGTGGTTCTTATCTTCTTACATCCGTACATGTGACAGAACTCTTTGAACAATTCGGCCTCAAAGGCTGGGCCTTGATCAGTTAGCACCTGCTCAGGATATCCGTGTGGTCTGCAGAAATACGCTTGGAACGTCTTTGCTGCTGTCTCTGCCGTCAGATCTTTGACAGGGGCGACCACCAGGAACCTGGAGTAGTGATCCACCATGGTCAGGGCATAGGAGTATCCTGACCGGCTGGGTGACAACTTGACATGGTCCAGGGCCACGATCTCCAAGGGACGAGTCGTCTTGATGGGTTGCAGGGGTGCCTTCTGACTGCTGTAGTCTTTTCTTCTGAGGCCACAGGGTCCACAGTTCTGGCACCACCTCTCAATGGAGCTGCGCATTCCCACCCAGTAGAAACGACACTTCAACAGGGTCTCCAGCTTCTTCCAGCCAAAGTGCCCTGCTTGATCGTGGTAGGCTTCCAACACCATCTGGATGTCTGCTCTGGGGACTACTATCTGCCATACCATGTCATGGGTCTTTGGGTTGACGTACCTCCGGCACAGCTTCTCTCGATAGATAAACAGCTGGCTTCTCTCATTCCACAGCTGCTTTGCTTGCGGAGACGCATCCTTCTCCAAGGAGGAACCTTCCTGAGTTATCAGCTCCTTGATACGGCTGACAACTGGATCGCTGTCCTGAGTCTCCTTCCAGCTGTGGTGAGGTAAAGGATTTAACATCTTACCACGCAGCTTCCTGCAGGCTTGTTGCTCGTGGATCATCCCATTCCTGTGAAAGGCAGGTAGCTCAATCTCTTCCAGATCATCCACTTCTTCTTCTGTGTCCGATTCATGAGGCATCCTGTATAGGGCATCAGCGTTGGCATTCTTGCGGCCCGCTCGGTACTTGATTGTGAATTGGTAGTTTGACAGCCGAGCCATCCAGCGTTGTTCCATGGCTCCCAGCTTAGCTGTTTCAAGATGCATCAAGGGGTTATTATCAGTGTAGGCAGTGAACTTGCTGGAGGCTAGGTAATGCTTAAACCTCTCCGTGATGGCCCAGACCAGTGCCAGGAACTCCAACTTGAAGCTGCTATAGTTCTCTGGGTTCCTCTCGGTCAGGCAGAGCTTCCTGCTTGCATAGGCGATGACTTTCTCCAGGCCATTTTGCTTCTGACTGAGGACAGCTCCCAATCCTTCGTTGCTGGCATCAGTATACAGCAGGAACGGTTGGCTGTAGTCAGGGTAGGCTAGGGTCTCGTCACCTGTCAGGATCTCCTTCATTTCTTTGAATGCTTCAGCCTGTTCTTTACCCCAGTGGAATGGAGAATTTTTGCTCTTGAGGGACTGTCCCACCAGGAGGTCTTGTAGGGGCGCTGCTTTCTTGGTGTAGTCCTTTACAAACCTCCGGTAGTATCCTGTCAGTCCCAGGAACTGTCGCACCTCCTTTAGGTTCTTCGGTTCCGGCCATTTCTGGATGGCGGTGACCTTCTCGGGGTCTGGCGCTACTCCTTCTGAGCTGACAATATGTCCCAGATATTGTACCTTTTGTTTGAGCAGATGGCACTTTGAAGGCTTCAGTTTCATCCCATACTTGGACAGTGACTCGAATACCTCCGCCAGGTGCTTCAAGTGGTCTTCATACGTCTTGGAGTACACAATTACGTCGTCTAGGTACAGTAACACTGTTTCGAAGTTGAGATGTCCCAGGCAGCTCTCCATCACTCTCTGGAACGTTCCAGGGGCACTGCTGAGTCCAAACGGCATTCTGTCGAACTCACAGAGTCCCATCGGGGTGGTGAAAGCCGTCTTCTCCCGATCCTCCTCAGCCACAGCTACTTGCCAGTACCCACTAGTGAGGTCAAGGGTGGAAAAGTAATTAGCAGTCTTTAAGGCAGCTAATGATTCCTCAATGCGTGGTAAAGGGTATGCATCTCTATGTGTAATGCGATTTACTTGTCTGTAATCTACACACATTCTCATGCTTCCATCCTTTTTCCTGACTAGGACTAGAGGTGCTGCCCAGGGACTACAACTATCCCTTATGACCCCTGCTTCCTTCATATCACGCAACATCTCTTTGGCTTTCTGGTAGTGTGCTGGTGGTATAGGCCTGTACCGTTCTTTAATGGGAGGATGATTGCCTGTGGGGATGTGATGTTGGACGCCTTTAATTTTCCCAAAGTCGAGTGGGTGTTTTCGGAATACCTGTGCATACTCCTGAACTACTCGATATACTCCCTGTTTCTGGTGGGCTGGAGTGGTGTCTGTCCCGACATGGAGCTGCTGACACCAATCCTCCACCTTGGTGGTCGGACCGTTATCCTCCACTGGTTGTGGTGAGGTTAAGGTCTCCGTCGTGTGAATGGAGTTATTATCCACAGCATGTAACTTAGCAACAGTAATTTGACTTCATCCTCTCCCCAGTTGAGAAGACGCACTGGCACCCTCCCATTATGTACCTCCACTACCCCTCTGGCAGTCAAGAGTGTAGGTCTGTGCTCTGAACAATGGGGCTCTACTACTGCTTGGTAGTTCTGTCCTCTCAGACCTATTGCTGCTCTACACCAAATAAGCATTTCACTCATTGGGGGTATCACAATGGGGTTCGGGTCTGTCACCCGTACATTACCAATCTCGCCACCGGTCAGTTTCACTTGCTGCTGGCACATCAGGGCCCGGATCTCCTTCTGGATCACTCCCTTTTGCTTTGATCCGGCAATGTCGGCGAGCTGTTGGAGTAAAAACACAACCTCCTCCAAACACTTACTAATGATGTTAGTGCCTAAAACCACATTTAACCCATTTTCCTCATTAACAGTCTTTACTACAAGAAGTCCTTGATCCTTTAGCTCCACTCTCCCCACTTTTACGTCTACATTTTTAGCCCCAAGTAAGTCAAAAGGGAGACCATTAGAGGCGTATACGGCAAAGTCAGGGTCTGGGGGTTGGAGACCGTCCATGGACCAGTATTTATTGTAGAGGACATCAGGTATGATGGTTACCTGAGATCCAGTGTCCAGCAGGGCAGGGATGGCGATCCCGTCCAGTATGATGGACAGGTATGGTCTTCCTCCCACAAACCTGTGGTTCCAGTCTGAGGGGCCTGAAGAGTCTATTCCTGGGTGTTGGCCCTCGGACCCAGGATTTGCTCGTTTAAAGGACACCGACGTGCTGGGTGACCTTCTCTGTGGCAGCAGTAGCAGACGATCTCTCGGCGAGAATGATGCTGGTCGCGGGTCCTTCCTGGGGGTGGCGTTGTCCTCCTCCGGTGGGGTGACGTCCTCTTTCTCCTCCGGTCATCCAAGGGACATCCTCTGTCAGTCAGCTAGCAGGATCTTTCCTTCTTCCTCCGTCGACAGTTGCAGGGCACTCATTACAGTGGCCAGGTTTTTGGTCAGCTGGTGCACTTCTGAGCGCAGACAGTCCAGCTCAGTAGGGGGCGCCACTTGCGTTTTGGCTTCCGCAACCAGCGGGGAAAAGATGGATGCTGCTGGCTTTAGAGTGGCTTCACCCGGGTGACACTGGGTTGCCATCTCGGGCGTTTCCAGGGGTCGCAGTCCTTTTATAGCCATATCCTTAAGGGCATCAAAGGTAGCGTCAAGATGATCCAGCACAGTTCTGCTTTCAGCTTGGGACCTCAGTCCCCGTACAAATTGTTGCTTTAACATTTTATTTTCATTGGTGACACTCATGGGGTTAACCTGTTTGAGAGCTCGCAGGGCCCCCTGTAGTCGGCAGGCGTAGTCCCTAATGCTGTCATCTGGTTTCTGGGAGCATTGGTAAAACCTCATCCGGAGATCTGTTTCAGTGCGGTCCTCAAAGATAGTCTGTAGCTTTAAGAAAATTGAAAGCACTGATTCCTGGTCTGCAGCTGACCATGTCTCTACTTCTCTCTCTGCAGCACGAGTCAATTGTCCCACCACCACTGCAGCTCTCTGCTTTTCTGACATAGGGTACATGTCCATTATACTGCATATTTTTCGCTTGAACCCTGACAGGGTGTCTGGCTTGCCTCTGTACAGAGGGAGCCACTTTGCTCCAGGCATGTATGGCAGCATCAGCGGTACTATCTGGGCCACAGGACCTGGTGAGGGGCCAGCGTTTCTACCCTGTGCGGCAGCGCCGAGGGGTAAGTCATTGGGGCGGTCAGCCTGGGCCGCACTGTCAGCTTGCTGCTGCGACATCTCTGCACCCCCGTAGTTAAGCGTGGCCTACCTTCTCTGAAGGCCGCAATTCCGCAGGGCACAGAGATGTGGAAGGACCTGCGTCGCCGGCGCTCTGACGTCAGAGCGTTCACTGCAGCTCTCCACAGGACCTGCCGCCGCGTCAGCGTTGGGGGCGTGTCCGGGACTCAGCGCGCTTTTGCAGGTACGCCCACTGGTTTTTTCGCGCCGTGGCGCTGTAAATGGCGGGCAATGGCGGGCAAATGGCGGGAAATCTTCACCACTATATGCAACAGTCTTTTAGTGAGGCACACAGTACCCGGTGGCAACGGGCACAAGTTACTCCATTGCTGCAGGGCACGCAATCCTGTTCGTGACGCCAGATAAATGAGCAGCCTGCCAGGGCCTTGGGGTACTCGGATCTGAGCCTATAGGCTACTATGGGAGATGTCACGGCGACACAGCTCAGTCCGTGGCTCTGGGGCTCATTCTTTAATGTGGGATATTTACAGGTGAATTGAATATTGGTATGGGGATTCGTGACGCCACCTGTGGTGCCTGGTCAGGGTGACCAGCGCTGCAATGCAGTTCACTGAAGGGTTAATATTGTGCAACTAGATGTTAAGCCTTCCACAGGTAAGGCTGAGAGTCCTTCAGGGCAGACAAATGTGTAGGGATGCAGGACAGACGGGGACCCGGCAGTGAGGGGTATTAAGATGGACACACACACATAAGTCTCTTTCTGTACCTTTACTGAAGATGTTGCAGGCACTCCCCGGAGCACTGTAGGGTGAAGGGTGCACATCCAGTTTCCTCCACTGAGTAGGTGTGTGGCCTCCTTTCTCCTTGCCTTCATGTGATAAAGTCTTGGCCTGCTTGTAGCTGGGCCTAGCTTGGCCTCCATCCTGCACCTGGCTGACCTTGTGAGTGGACCTTTTCCCGAAGTACACAGTCCCTGCTTGCAGCGTCCTGCTTGCAGGACTCCGTTCCCCTGGCCCGGTTACGTGTCAGCTCTGTGGTACTCCTGGGACTTGTAGTCCTCCAGGAACTCCGGTGTTCTCCTAATGGGTCGTGTAGATCCCTATAGGCTCGGACCCCGGTGTCCGGTGGTAATAATTGGGATGAGCTGTATAAGCTCCTCTGTCCCTCACTCGCTTTCCACTCGCCTTTCGTCCCACTCGTGTCCTCACACAATCACACACTAGCAGATGGTGGACTGCTTCTCCTTCTTCTTCACCGCTCTCTAAGCGTCGGCACGCTTGCTCACTGAGCTGCACTCACTTGACTCAGCTCTGACTAGGCTGGAGTGGCTTTCTTTCCACTTGTACTAGCCTCCACACGTTTGAACTAAGCTTCAAGCTGCAGACTTCAGGTTCCTTCTTAAACAGCTGAACTCTCTCTTTTGAGCTCTGCTCCTCACTTCACCCTCTGAGGTGACTAAAGCTTCACTTCACTAGTCTACGAGGTGACACTGCAGGCTGCAGTCCTCTGACTAGACTGTCAGCTCTTCAGTGTCTTCACCTTCCTTATATATGGCTAAACAGCTCCCTCTGGTGGCTCTAGGGATGGGTCAAGGTGTGTGAATGTATATACAGGACCTCTAGTGGTGGTTACCTTCAGTGCACCCTTCTGGAAGATATGGATCCAGTCACAGCTGAGCTCCACACAGCTACTGTGTACATACAGTACATTGCTGATC
>JARQOD010012091.1:0-20935 GCA_033576555.1 Oophaga sylvatica | reverse complement strand
GGGTTGGCCCAACACAGAGGGCCTAAACCTTGCCCGGGTCCATTTCAATAACAGAGGGGGAAAAAAGAATCCCAGAAAGGTTTTTCTTCCCCAAAAAAGCCCTTTTGTCCCTTCATTACAAGCTTCTCTCTAAAAATTTGGGAATACTTTCGAAATGTTCCATGGAGTCCCATCTTTTAAAAAAAATCAAGAAATCATCCAATAAAAATCAAAACTTGTCCAAAAAAATCCTGAAAATTCATTCTGAAGGACGGGAAAAGAGGGAAAGGGCATTAGGGGCCCAAAGGGCATCACAAGGTACCAAAATGCCCTTCGGGGGTTAAATGCCGTCTTCCTTCACCCCCGTGCTTAATCGAAAAGGTTATACGCCCCCCTGAGGCAGTTTGGTAACCAATAGCTTTTTTCACCCTGGAAAACAGGTCAGAAATCAAGGGAAGGGGTTATTGATATTTCACGTAATATTTTCAAGAGACGATAATCAATCCCGGGGGCCTTAATGAACACTTTTTTGGACAAAGAAAAACCCGGGCACCAAGGGTAAAAGGGGTTGGCTTTTGACCCTTCCCAATGTTTCCTTTGATAAAAAGACCGCAAGCGTATTTTCAGGTACGGAAAGAAAAAAAGGGCGACCTTTGGGGAATTTACTACCTGGCACAAATTTCAATAGCGCGTCATAGCTCCTTGGGAGGAAGGAGCAGATTTACTTTTCGCTAACACATCAAAAACAAACAAAAAGTCGGGAAAACCCCACCCTGGGGGAGGCAGAAAAAAACAGGGTTTTGGTATTAACACTTGGACCCCCAAATGGTTTACAGACCGTTTCCAATCCAAAAAGGATTATAGACTGAAACCAAAGGGAAACCCGCACTATAATGTCATGCAGATTAATAAAACCCAAAAAATTTGCGCACCCCTGGTGATCAGGTTTAAACCCCTCATTTCCCCCTAGTAGAAAACTGGGGGTTTTTTTCCTCAGCCCAAAAGGGGGAGAATCGATCCCCCGTAAAAGGGAATAGACTTCTGTAGGGGTATCAAGGGAAACCACAACGTTTGAAAATTCATAATCCATCAGGTTAATAGCTGCTCCAGAACAACGAAAGCCGAGGCGAAATGAGGACAGAGAGAAAGATGACAGTTAAAAAAAAACTTAGGTCGAACACTACCCAGACAACCCGAGCGTGCAAAACGTCTTCCCCGCTTAGGGCAGACTGAAATAGCATAAGGCATCACCAAGAAAAACTAACCCTTTTGCGCTTTCGAAACTCGACGCTGTCCCAGACACCACCCATACACTGATGGGCCACAGCTGGCTCCCAAGGCAACACCCTCCAGCATACTTCTCCGCTCCGGCAACGCTGCAATTTGAATGTAATGCATAGAAACATTGAGCCAAGGGACGGGAATCCCACCATAACATCCTTTACATTATCCGAAAACCCCCTCCGGGAAAAGGGCCCGCCAAAGCGTTTCATTCCATTGGTCAGGACTGCCCCCTACGGAATCTCTGACATTAACCAGCGTCATCAAGCCCCTGATTTAAAATGCCAACAAGGCTTTTTATTGATCAGTGGCATTGGTCCGTACAATAACCCCAAAGCCTGAAAAAATGCAATCAACATCACTCAAAACAGGTCCCCAGGTATCAGGGAAAAACCCCCAATCCTGGGATCGCCGCGCAGGAGAGAGATGATAATTGAACCTGCTGCGCTGCGTTTCTGGGACTTAGATTTAAAGGCAAGAAACAATTTACAATTATTTTTGAAATTCTGAAACTTAGCTCGATCTCCTGAAAAAAAATCTGGCATGGGGACCTAGGTTCCAAACAGGAACCTAGCAAGATATGCGCAATACCTGAACCTCAGTGGCAAGCTGATCCACCGGCCAAAACTGTGAAACTCCATTGGGGGGGGAAGACCTCCCCAAAACCCAGGATACGAGGGAAAAAAAAAAAAAAAATGCAACAAACAGAAAAATATCTCTGACAACTTTTCTTCCCTTCAAAATTTTTTTTTCCCTTCTGTGAGACCATACAATTTTTATGGCGGTGATATGTTTTTCGGTAGTAGGATTTGCAGGTAAAAAAGGAAATACACCAAGCAGTTGGAACTAGGGAATTGCAGTCCCTGACAACCACCGCAATAGGGCAGCCGTGGAGCTTCCCTACTTGGTCCGACGCCTCGTCACAGCCTTTGGAAAATAAATACACCTAAAGATAGAAATAGGAAAGCTATCTGCCCCGAGCAGAACCCCAAAGATAATAGAAAGCCCCCAAATGAATGGCGGTTAGACAAGGGAAAAACTGACACAGAAAGAAAATAGTATGAGCAAAGCTGGGGCCCAAACATCTAAATAGAAAAGGACAAGGGACTTACTGCAATTCGAAAACCCTGAAAAAACCCAACCTATAATTTCAAAATCACCTGAGATCACACGACCTCCCACCTAAATTAGTTCTCTGGTGTAACAAAAAAAAACAGCAGCCACTAAAAAACGGAAAAAGCAAAAGTACAAAACACAGTGGCTGGATAACGAGAGGGCAAAACCCCGGGAGGGGACCCTGAAGGCCCCCCCCAGAAGTGCGGACAAAAAAAGCAAAAATTATAGCAAAAACACAAAAATAAGAAATTGTCTTACTGTTGGAGATGCAGACCGACACAGAGGCTACAAGGGAAATGGAAAGAAGGATTCAGACCGAACAATTGATCACCGGCAACCTGATGGGAAAATGACTCCCTTTAAAAGACCAATCAGTAACACCGATTCCCAGTCCTCACAATCCCACTAGACCGCTTGTAACCACCAGAGGGGCCTTGCTCAGAACTCATCTCAAACCATTCACAAAATTTTCACTACTGGCCCCTAAGCCTCTTTTCCTCTCCTCCTTGGAGCCTCCTCTCCCTTTTGTTCCTCTCACCTCTCTCTGTAGTCTGGGGACGAGCTCCGGCTCTTTCAGTCCCCACTGTCAATCCCTGTCTGTCTTTACCTCAGGACTACTCCTGTCCTCACTCTTCCTGTCCCCCAGCAGACTGGTTCTTGGCTCCGCAACTGTACACCACTCTCGATCCTCCCTATTACTTTCTCCACCCACACCCTCTACTAGTTCCTCCCGAGCTCTGAAATTTTTGGTGTTGTTTCGTAAGTGGTGAGTCCGCAGTGCCACTTCCTTGGTTGAGGGCAGTACCTCTTGAACAAACCCTCAGGGGTGCCATTCCCTCTCATTAAAACACGCACACCTCGGGCTGGAACAGAGAAAAATCATGTCAAGACATACAAAATTTAGGAAATGCTTTCATCAAGGTAACAACAACTGGAACTCTTCTTCCCTTTGGGAGGCACTTTTATTTAAACGTTGCAATAATCTATCGCATAAAAATTAATTTAATCATTATTGTGTTGAGCATTTCCGATCTGCAAATATCGGGTATCGGCGATTTACTGAATCGGAATTCCGATTTGAGTTCGATTTTTCGCTTATCGGAACCGAATCGGGATTTCACGTCAGTCAGTGTCTTCGGTCGGGTCTGAGGATCAGCGGACTTACCGGAGAAGATTCCGGCGGTACGTCCTGGACTGCTTGATGGCCGCAATCTTCTTTCCCCCGGCGGTCACATGCAGTTTCCGCGATAATGCGTGACTGCTGGGTAACCCGGCCGTAAAGCATCAGTCCGTACGTCCCGCCGGGAAGAGGTAATCACTGTGCTGGTCGCGATCTTGCGATTAGCGAGTTGGATCGTCGTGGGACTGTCGTTATGGCTGCGCGGACAGGTGGTATACTGTTGGTTTGTTTTTTTTTTTTTTTACGGGACGTGGCTCGCAGGATAGAGAGTAATAAAATTAATGAAAACTGTGTTGTCTCTTTTATTTCTTTTAAAAATATTTTTTCTTGCTTTGTCTTTGGTTTATTACATTTAATAACTTTGGGATTAATAATGGATCGGTGCAAAGGAAATAATCATGTGCCGCCGAAGGAGTTCTGGTGTTCCCACACCATTAAATATGCAATGAACTCAGAACCAACTTCATGAGTGAGATTTTTAATCGTGTCCACAGTAATAACAGAAACGTTCGGTCCTGAACTTGGACCTTCACAGTCACAGGACTATGTGATATGGCCCAGCAAAAAGAGGGCTATCCCGGAATTTCAGGTTTAAATTCTGTTCTTAGGTGTCAAATATGGCGCGGTTACCTGGGGGTCCCGGGGAGAAAAAGGCCTGGGGGACACGGTATCCGCCGCACAGCCGGTAGCGGCGGATCCGTGTCCACCCAGGCACATTTTGCTCCCCGGGACCCCAGGTAACCGCTGCCATTTTTGTTCACCTATATCGAACGGAATTTTTAAACCTGATATTCCGGGCATAGCCCCTCTTTTTGCTGGGTCCCCCCTACTCACAGTAGTCCAGTGACTATGAAGGTCCAAGTTCAGGGACCGAAAGTTTCTGTTATTCTGTGGACACGATTAAAAATCATACTCTATGAAATTAATAATGGATCGGTGTCTTATTGACCCTCCTCCATTAAACCGGGGCTTATTTCACCGTGAATCAACGGTGACAATAACCCCTTATTCCCCGTTGCCACCGCTACAGGGCAAGTGGGAGAGCGGGTAAAGTCCACAATTGGCACTCTTTTGATGCGCCAAATGGGGGCTGCTGTGCCTGGTATTATAGGCTGTTGAGGGCCAAAACCATGGGCCTTACAGTCTTTTAATCCGGCTGCAGCAGTCTGCATTTTTTGGCTGGTTAAAAAAAATGGGGGGGATCCCACGCCGTTTTTTTTTTGAGGGGGATCCCCTTTTTTGTTTAATCAGCCAAGCTAAGCAACGCTGTGGCCTGGTATTATCAGGGGCAAGGTCCTGGTCTTGGTCCTTAACAGCCTGAAAATCCAGGCCTCACGGTCTGCTTTCTGGCTGGTTAACAAAAATAGGGGGGGACCCCCGCCATTTTTTTTTCGAAGGGAACCCCCCTATTTTGTTAATCAGTTCCCTCTGACTCATGATTGTTTCCCGGTGACCTAAGTGAAAGTGGAAAGCAATCATTAAGCTTTTCCACTTAAGGGCCCGTTCACAAGCGATATCGCTTACCAGATCGCTGCGAGTCACTATTTTTGAGCCCAGCAGCGGGGCTCCCAGCGATATCGCGTGTGTGAATTCAGGACGTCAGCCCCCCCGGGGTATCGTGATGCGCTGAAATGTAGGACCTTTTTTTGATCGGGTTTTCCCCCCCGCGACAGGCAAAACATCCTGCGTGTGAAGGGGGAGACCAGCGATCCGCTGGTAACCCAAGGTACCAGCGGGGTTTCCAGGTGTGGGGCTGTGCCTAGAAACCCGCTGTGTACCTTGGATACCACGCCCGATGAGGGACTGGTTTCCAAAGGTACAAGCGGGTTTCCAAGCGTGCGCGGTGCCTGGAAACCCGTGGTTACCTTGGTTTACCAGCATCCTGGTCTCCCCTGTCACAGCAGGATGCTTGCCTGTCAGAGGGAAAACCAGGATCAAAAAAGGTCCTGACATTTCTGCGACGATCCGATACCGGCGGGGGGGTGTTCGTCGCTGATGTCACCACACGCGATATCGCTGGTGACTCGCTGCTGCGTCAAAAAAAATAGGACTCAGCAGCGATCCGTAGCGATATCGCTATGTGAGCGGGCCCTTAAGCGATGTTACCCGCAGTGCGTTTGTCCCAGATGCTGCCTGAGCTGCCTGTTTGGAGCTCAGCAGCGATCATGTAGCGATACACCACGATCCGACAAGTGATATCGTTTCGGGATGCTGGTGTTCGTTATGTGACACCCAGCCTTTACTTCCTGTCAGGCAGGAGGGGGAACCATTCATTGGGGTTTACTGTGAGGCTGCAGCATTAGCTTTTTGGGGGGTCCCTGCAGTAAACATTAACCCTTTTGAAGGATTCCCGTGGGGCCTGACTGTGCATGGGTAGGTAAGAATAATTTTGCTTTTTTTTATTTTTATTACGGAAATGGTTTTTTGCAGTAAAATAAAAGTGGTCAAAACATGGTCTTTATTTCTTAAAAATGTTTTTTTAATTAAAGTGTGTGTGTTTTATTTTTATTTATGCAATAGGATTAAAATTGATAGTTGTCTAATTGACAGCTCTCAATATTAACCTGGCAAATTTCCACCTTTCAATACAGGGGCTTTTAACCCCATTTAACCCCATTCGCCACCGTCAGGGCAATGGGGATAACGGGCAAAGTGCCAGAAAGGGCGATTAATTTAGATTTTTTCTTTCTGGGGTGTCGGGGGCAGATGTTGTAGCCGGGGGGGGAAAAATATTGGTCCCCTCTGGGCTTTTTATCTGCCCCCACTCACTGGCTTTGTCTTCGGTTGCGAAAAATAGGGGGGAGCCCACCATTTTTTTTAGCAATTTTACCCTATATATAATATACATGTCATTGAATTGTGACACAAATTTAAAATATTTATATTTGAGTTCATACACTTTCTAGTTAATAGCCGCTAATTCAATTGCCGGCTTTTGTGAAAAAGCAGCCCGACTGAAATGACACTTGGTGTTCATAGGGGTTAACCAAGTCTTTTCAGTCCTTTGCTATCTAATTTGCACAAACAATTAAATCGACTATGTGTGCAAATTTCCACCGTAGGGGTTAATTAAAGGGTGTAAATTTGTAGCAAAAAATCCGTTTTTTTTTACAACGAATTTACCACCTTTAAATTAACCCCCCACAGGTGTGAAATTTTGCACCTAGTCTGATTTAATTGTTTGTGCAAATTGATAGAAAGGAATTAAAAGACTGGTTAACCCTTGTTTCACCAAGTTCATTTCATGCGGGTGCTTCTGTCTTTTCCTGAAGCCGGCTTTACCGGCAATTGAATCAAAGGATATTTTACTATGTAAAAAGGGTGTATAAACTATTACATATATGTATATATATATATGTCACAATGAACATGTATATATATATATAAAATATGTATTCTATGTGTTATATTTAGTGTTTACAAGGAAAGAATGGGGTTTTTTTAGTTGCGATATTTTGTTTCCATAGACTTACATGGGAACTTCCGGTATCGGTACGGGTATCACCGATATTTTAGTGATATCGGCGATACCATTCCGATTCCGATACTTTAGGATATCGGAAAGTATCGCTCAACTCTAATCATTATCTTTTCTATAGACATGAAATATACATTTACTTTACTATCAAATAGAAAACTATCAAAAATATTAAATTTAGCTCTTCTGTAATAGAAATTGTCTGCACATAAATAATACTATATTATAAATAAAACATTTTTCTATCAGGTGAACATTATTTTACCATCTTAAATATGAAAAATAGCTTTATCATCGGCATAAAACTTTTAAACTTTCTGAGACATGAAATATAACTTTACTAGCAATAAAACTTTTCCTATCTAGTGCAATAGAGTTCAGTGTTTTCCCCCCACCGGGATAGTCTTTCTCTTTTCTTAAGTGCAAAAATGGGGGACCCGTCTCAACCCGCAACGTAGGTCTTGGGCGTGGCTACAAGGCTTAGCTGGTCTCCTTGTTTGACCACTTTTTTCGGCACGCCAGATGGTTTTTGTTCTGCGGTCAAGTGCAAAGGATAGAGTTCTAATTCACACTCTAAGGTTTTGTGTAAAACCAATAGGGAGCACATTAAGAAGTGCTAACTATTTACAATAAAGTTCTGATTACTCACGGTCCATGATCCTATTTCCTTTTAAATTTAATAAACATTAGCAAACAATACCTAACCAGGTAATTTAACTATTTACAGTCAAACTCTTTTACAGCTTACTTTACTTTCTCCAGGGCAGGTACTTAGGCCTGCAGCTCCCTGGCCGGCAAAGTTCTTTTTCATATGTCACAACGAGTGACTGAAAATTGGGTAGTCCTGCAGCCGGGGTCTGTGTTGCCTGTATGAGTTCAGGCTGCAGCGGAAACCCCCCAAATCTGTGCCCGATGTTGGCATGCGGTCCCAGACTATATAATTTAACAGCTGACCGGGTTTTGGGGCTGGCAGGGGTTCTAGTGAGCCTACTAAGGTTTCATAGGTCATCGAGGCAGGATTGGTCACAGTACCTGCTGACATTGATTCTCCGGTACCGGCTCCTTTTTCTCCTGCTAGGACCGGGGATGCCGGTCGCGAGGCCGGTCCACCACATGATCTTCTTTTGCAGCAGGGCCTCCTTTCAGCTTGTCTCCGCTGAGGGCTGCAAACTCCACGAGCTTAGTTCTTCCACCTCCACCCCCCAAAAGCTCCGGGGCCACCGTAGGCAGCGGGTCTGGGCCTTCATTTCTCAGGCCGGGGAGCCCTCTGCTTCCACCCCGTGACCTCCGCTCCCCATGATGTTCCCTGGGTACTTCGCCTCCATGCTTGCAGCTTGCCTCCTTGCACGCCACTCCACGTGCTGCTTCAGCTCCATTGGCCCCTTCCACCCTCTCTGCCGTGGGCGGGCCTTCTCCTCTCTTCCCGCCATAGCAGATCAGGAGGCGATTCTCTTGCTGACGGACACCTCCTCATCGCAAGTAGTTGTTTGCAGTTTGGGTGGGCATGATCTTTCGCGCCTCACTGCTGGGTTAGCCCACGACCCGCACGCCTTTCTTTTTCTGCCGCCTCCTGGCGCTGTAATGGCGGTGATCACACAGTTCAATACAGTCCTGTAATCCCCAACCTTTTTTGCACCGGGACCGGCGTCAAGCAAGACCATTCTTCCATGGCCCGGCAGGGCGGGGGATGGAGGTGGGACAGGGGAGGGGCTTTTTGGTTTATATGGGGCGGGGCTATGGATGGAGTTGTAGTTTAGTAAGGCACACTTATCATTTAATTATAACATTTATATGTGAATGTGACTCAACTCACCATAGGTTTTACTCATTTTACAAGGGTTTGAGGTGGAGGCGTTAGAGTGCCCCTAAACATGAAAGATAGCTACTGCTACTGATGACATTCACTGCTGATGATGATTGTAACCTACAAGGAAATGGAGCATTGAGCACTTAGAAATTAAAAATTTACTGGAGTACAATACATGCTGATTATTTTTTAATCATGGTGTAAGAAAATTTGACAAATATTCAAAAGGTTGTACCACACATATAATCCCCCATGTATAACAAGATGGTCCCACACATATATCCCCCATGTATAGCAAGAAGGTCCCACACATACTGTATAATTCCCCCAATATAAACATGATGGCACCCACACATATAATCCCCCATGTATAGCAAGATGGTCCCACACATATAATCCCCCATGTATAGCAAGATGGTCCCACACATATAATCCCTCATATAGAGCAATATGGTCCCACACATATAATCCCCCATGTATAGCAAGATGGTCCCACACATACTGTATAATCCCCCATATATAACATGATGACACCCACATATAATCCCCCATGTATAGCAAGATGGTCCCACACATATAATCCCCCAGGTATAGCAAGATGGGTCCCCACTATAACCCCTATGTAGAGCAATATGGTCCCTACATATAATCCCCCATGTATAGCAAGATGGCCCACACATATAATCCCCCCTTGTATAGCAAGATGTTCCCACACATATAATCCCCCCTTGTATAGCAAAATGTTCCCACACATATAATCCCCCCATGTATAGCAAGATGGTCCCCACACAATATAATCCCCCATGTATAGCAAGATGGTCCCACACATATAATCCTCCCATGTATAGGATGATGGTCCCAACATTATAATCCCCCATGTTATAGCAAGATGGTCCCACACAATAATCCCCCCATGTTATAGTATCATGTTTCCACACATAAATCCCCCATGTATATTTATGATGGCCCCACAAAGTACTGATTGATATATAAACAGTATATATACACACCTTTATATACTCGAGCAAAGGCTGACCCAAGTATAAGTCGAGGCACCTAATTTTGCCACGGAAAACTGGGTAAGCTTATTGACTCGGTATAAGCCGGGTATGCATTGTCCCACTCATTCCTATCCCGGTATGTTTGGTTCACCTCGTCCTGTCCAGCTCTGTGTGGCTCCCCCTGTTGTATGCATGGCTCCCCTTGTCCCATCTTGTATGCATGGCTCGGCTCCCCCCTTTCCATCCTTGTATGCATGGCTCCCCTGTCCCATCTTGTATGCATGGCTCGGATCCCCCCTCCCATCCTTATTTTGCATGACTTGGCTCCCCCCCTCACATCCTTGTATGCATTGCTCCCTCGATCCTATCTTGCATTTCATGGCTCGGCACCCCCCCTCCCATCTTTGTATGCATGGCTCCCCTGTCCCATCTTGTATGCATGGTCGGCTCCCTCCTCCCATACTTGTATGCATGGCTCCCCTGTCCCATCTTGTGTGCATGGGTCCCCTGCCCCATCTTGTATGCATGGCTTGGCTCTCCCTCTTATCCTTGTATGCATGGCTCCCCCGGTCCATCTTGTATGCATTGCTTGGCTCCCCCCTCTCATCTTGTATGCATGGCTCCCCCTGTTTCCCCTCTTGTATGCATGGGCTCGGCTCCCCCCCTCCTATCCTTGTTTTGCATGGCTTCCCCAGTCCTATCCTTGTATGCATGGCTCTCCCGATCTCATCTTGTATGCATGGCTCGGCACCCCCCCTCCCATCCTTGTATGCATGGCTCCCCCGGTCCCATCTTGTATGCATGGCTCGGCTCCCCCCTCCCATCCTTGTACGCATGACTCCCCTGTCCCATCTTGTATGCATGGCTCGGCTCCCCTCCCATCCATGTATGCATGGGCTCCCCTGTCCCATCTTGATGCATTTGGCTCCCCTGTCCCATCTTGTTGCATGGCTCCCCTGTCCCATCTTGTATGCATGGCCGGTCCCCCCTCTTTATACTTGTATGCATGGCTCCCCTGTCCCATCTTGTATGCTGCTTGGCTCCCCCCTCTCATCTTGTATGCGGTCCTATCTTGTGTGTATGGCTTGGCTCCCTCCATCCTTGTATGCATGGCTCCCTGGTCCCAACTTGTATGCATGGCTTGGCTATCCCCCTTCCATCCTTGTATGCATGGCTCCCGGTCCCATCTTGTATGCATGGCTCGGCTCCCCCTTCCCACCTTGTATGCATGGCTCCCCCGGTCCCATCTTGTATGCATGGTCGGCTCCCCTCTCATCCTTGTATGCATGGCTCCCCCGGTCCTATCCTTGTATGCATGGCTCCCCCGATCTCATCTTGTATGCATTGGCTCGGCACCCCCCTCCCATCCTTGTTGCATGGCCCCCGGTCCCATCTTGTATGCATGGCTCGGCTCCGCCTCCCCCTCCTTGTATGCATGGACTCCCTGTCCCATCTTGTATGCATGGCTCGGCTCCCCCTCCCATCATGTATGCATGGCTCCCCTGTCCTCTTGTATGCATGGCTCCCCCTGTCCCATCTGTATTGCATGGCTCCCCTGTCCCATCTTGTATGCATGGCTCGGCTCCCCCCTCTTATACTTGTATGCATGGCTCCCCTGTCCCTTCTTGTATGCATGGCTTGGCTCCCCCCCTTATCCTTGTATTCGGCCCCCCGGTTATCCTTGTGTGTTTTGGCTTGGCTCCCTCCCTCCCATTCTTTATGCAGGCTCCCCTCCCAACTTGTTGCTGGCTTGGCTTTCCCCTTCCATCCTTGTATGCATGGCCCCCGGGTCCCCATCTTGTATGCATGGCGGCCTTCCCTTCCCATCCTTGATGCATGGCCCCCCCCGGGGCCCACCTTGTACTGGTTCCCCCCGTCCCATTTGATGCATGGCTCGGCTCCCCCCTCTCATTCTTGTATGCAGGCTCCCCGGTCCTATTTGTATGAATGGCTTGGCCCCCCCCCCCCCCTCCTTGTAGCAGGCTCCCCCCGGTCCCTCTTGTATGCATGGGTCGGCTCCCCCCCTCTCATCCTTGTATGCATGGGCCCCCCCGGTCCCATCCTAGTATGCTGGCCCCCCCCGTCCCATTTCAGCATGGCTCGGCTCCCCCCGTATGTGTGCATTGCCACGAGATGTCCGGTTGACATTTTGACTTCTCAAGCGAGCTGTGTTTCTTTGTGTTTGGCAGCTGGGGTTAATTCTGTCTGTGCTCGGTGTGGGATGGGTCAGTTTTCTCCCGGCTGCAATTAAATTTGTTGTTGGTTTTCCTTTAAATTTGGTTGTCTGCTTGGGGGGTTGCCAGTGAAACTTTCATGCAGCCACAGATAGGAATGAATCGTATAGACTTTGTTGTGAGCTCCTTAGTTGTTTTAAGCTCAATTGGTTAGGTTTATTTTCCAGCCATTTATGTTCCTTTGGTGTTTGGTGTGTTGCAAGCGAGTGTTATCCTGTCTGTCTTATATGTCTAATCTGGTATTTAGTGAGATGCCCTATCCCTTTGGTGGTAGCAGGATCCTTTTAGGAGATTAAAAGGGTTGGGTCTGAACAGGGTTAGGTTGGAGACTTGGCCTCTGAACCATTTCAGTACCTCCAAGGTGAGGAATTAGTTAGGACCCCCAGTTTAGGGTCAGGTTGATCCCCGGTCCCCTCTTTCCTGTTTCAGCTCATCAATCCCTCAATTAACCCATTCACAGATATCGTGTCAGGTAAAATCTTTCTATACTTAATGCTGAGGTTGCTATACGTTTTGTTAGAGTGTTGTTCCTGTATTAAATAGTTTACTGACATTGTATCTATCATTAGACAGCGTGACATTTTCAATGGCCTAAAAATTATCTCCGTTACATGGTCCAGAGCCCAGCGGCTCGCAGTTGAGGGATTATCCAAGGAGGCGGAAAAATTTTAGTCCAAAGTTTGTTCCCCTGGAGCAAACCAGGTTGAACCAAAGTAGTCTCCCACAGGTTCACTGGTGGGCGAGACAAATTTTTCACCTTCGGGAGGCATTAAATTGTATTTTCGGCTTCGGCCCGATCCAGGGAGTGAGGAGCAGAGAGTGGGAATTGTTATCCTTTGCAAGGGGACCCTCAATCCCGGGATTTTTCCCCTTCCTCCGGGTCCCCGGCTCTATGTCTGTAATCAATTTTTACTGCCCTGGGATTGGTATTATCCCAAGACGGGTCTCTTTGCGAGACAAAATTACGTAAGATCAGCAGGGAGATCGCCGGCGAGGAATTTGTTCGGAGTTTCGAGATGGGCACAGATATCATGAATGACCGCTTTAGGACCGTTTTGTCATGGGCTTTCTGAAAATTAAAAGAGTTTTGGTCGTATGAGTCTCCTCCTTCTTGGAGGTGCTATGGCCTTAGCTATCCGTCTGATAGACAGTTCGGGGGGGGGGTGAGGTAACCCCACTCCCTGTTGTTTCTCCACCTACCCTAAAGTCCCTTTGTTGAGGTTCCCCTTGTCTGTTCGGATGAGCCTATCAGTTGGGAGGGACATTTTCGTTGGAGGGGATTGGCGGTACGCCGAGGACTGAAGTGTTTTTTTGCGGGAAAAAGGACATTTTGTTGGGAATGTCCTCCTGTGCCTTGTTAGCCAAAAGTGCCGGAAAACGTTAATCCCCAGGTTGGTGGTGGACGACAACCTGGGAGTATGTTTTCATCCGCCAGTTTTTCATTCTTTGTACCATGGAGGGGTTAGTTGGTCGAGAGTGGAGAGATTGTCTGTTCTTCTTGATATGGTTCCGGGGCTAACGGTTGACGCCATTTTTGCTCGGCCAAGGTATGCATCTGATTGTATTGGGGTCAAACCGATCCCTATATTTCCCATTGAAGCCAGGCCCCGGCCAAGTACTTTGTTCATAGGTTAAAAACATTTCCTTGGGTTAGGGGCAATACTAGGGAACAATTATTTGTTATGTTTGGAGGGTTAACTACCCCTTTTTGGGTTTCCTTGGTTGGTTTTAAAATAACCCTGTGATTAATTGGCAGTCCGAGAAAATAAGCAAGGGGGATTTTGCAAAAAGCAACTGCATGAACACAGTCACGGCGGTGTGCCCCCCGTACATTGCCTCCTTTTTTGGAGTTTTGGGGATTTTTCTTGAGGAGGGGTGTCAGGGGGTTGCCTCCTCATCGCGTTTGACGCTCATTAATCTCCTTCCTGAGCAAGTTGCCTAAAAGCTAGGTTGTATAATTTTCTGGTCCTGAGAGGCAGGCTATGAAAAGTTAATTTCTGAAAGTCGGCCAAAGGGATTTAGACCTTCATTTCCCCAATAGCCGCGGGGTTCTTCTTGTGAAGAAGAAAATGGAGGCCTACGCCCTTCTTGGATTTCCGCGAACTTAATCGGTTATGTTCGAATCCTTTCCACTCCCTCTTATTCCTATCCTTCAATCAAATTGTTGGCGCCAAATGGTTTTCTAAATTGGATTCAGGGGGGGTATATTGTTAGGATAAAAGAGGGGGATGAGTGGAAAACGGCTTTAACAGCCCGGGAGGGACATTTTGAGAACCTAGCTGCCTTTTGGTCTGACTACTGCACCAGCAGTTTCCAACATTTTGTTTAATCATTTTTCGTCACCTTGTGGGGCTGTTTGTGGTTTGTATATTTGGAACTTTTAATTTACTCCCAGATCTTGTGTCTATCAGGGCATGTGAGACAGGTGTTCGTCTTTCGAAATAAACATCCCAAACTGGAGAAGTGTGATTTGCCGTCAGGAACTTCAGTTTTTTGGGTTTTTTGGTGTCAGCCTGGTTTCGTAGGACCCTGAAAAAAGGTTAAGGCGTGCTTGAATGGGATCAGCCAGGGATCTTAAGGCTCTGCACGTTTTTTTGGGGGTTTGCTAACTACTACCGGAAATTTATTTTTTTTCTCATCTGTCGAAAACCTTCATGACATGACAAGAAAAAGGGCGGTTTTTCTAAATGGTGGGACAAAGCTTGCCAACCTTTTCCTCTTTGAAAAATGTTTTGCTTCGGCACCCGTTCTCATCCAACCAATGCATTTCAGCCGTTCATGTGGGAGGTGGTGCGTCTGACGTAGGGGTGGGTTGCTATATTTCCGGGTCCTCCCCTGGTAAAATGGCATCCGTGCGCTTTCTTTTCTAAGAAATTTCGTCCGCCGAAAGGAATTTGAACGGCAATAGGGAACTTTTGGCCATTAAGTTAGCTTTTGAAGAATGGCGTCACTTTTTGGAGGGGGGCATCCACCCGGTTACCTTTTAGATCACAAAACCTGTTGTATTTGGAATCCGCTAACGTTGAACCAACAAGCTCGATGGTCGTTGTTTTTTACCAGGTTTAATTTTGTCGCACTTATCCCCGGGGTCTAAGAATGTAAAGGCTGATGCCTTGTCTCGCAGTTTCCGGGGCGGGAAAACGGTTACCCGAGTCCATCCTTCAGGAGGGGGGTGGTAGTGTCGGCTGTATTTTCTGACTTGGGGGAGGAGGTGATTTAAGGGCTCGGGGGAGCCCCTCAGGACCTCCAGGGAGCGTTTGTCCCCAAATTGTTGAGGACAAAAAGTTTTGAGGACATCATAATTCTGCTCTAGCGGGGACATCCAGGGAGAAGGCTCTTTAGATCCCTTTCTCGCCGGTTTTGGGGGCCTAATGCTAATAAAGATGTTATAACTTTTGTCGCGTATTGGGTTGTGCTTCGCCAAAACCCCTCAACCCTCGTCTGGGACCTTTTACCCTTCAAACTTCCGGAGCGTCCGGACCATTTATCTAGGGGACTTCATTTACGGACCTTCCTCCGTCGTCAGGGAAACTGTCAACTGGTGGTTGTTGACGGTTCAGTAAGGGCACATTTCGTTGCTCTTCCTGCCTCCCTAATGCTAAAACTCTGGCGCAGGTGTTTCTTTAGGGAGATCGTTGACTTCTGGGTTGCTTTGATGTGGGTAGTAGGGGGTCTCAGTTTTGCCAAATTTTGGAGGGCATTTTGTTTACGTCGGGGGTGCAATTGTCATTTTTCCTCGGCTTTTCATCCCAACCAAGGTCAGACAGAGCGTCGAATCAGAGCTTAGAGACTTCTCCGGTGTTTTGTCTAAAGGAACCAAGAGGACTGGTCTTCTTTTTGCCTCTGGGCAGAGTTCGTCTAACAAGGCGGACGAGTCCACGGGGTAAGTCCCCGTTTTTTGGGGCATAGGTTTCCATCCCAGTTTTGTCTTTCAATGGGGGGGCCTTTGGGGGTTTCCTGAGGAGGGCGTTTTCGTCGTCATTGCTTTGTGTGGAGGGTTATTGAATAATCTGAGTGCATGGGGAACCGTTAAAAAGTATGGCTGATGGAGGAGAGTTTCGGTCCGATCTGAATGTGAACGTCTGGTATGGTTGTCTACCGGAATATAAAATTAAGTGCCCTCCTGGAAATGGGTCCCGATTATCGGGCCGTAAGGACAGTTCCATAATTTAAAATCCTGTGGCATTTCGTCTGGACCCTCCCTCCTAGTTTAAAATTCATAATGTGTTCCGCAAGTTTACTTAAAAGGATGGGCACCAGTCCTACCGTCACCTCTACCTCCTCCCCTTGTTGGTCAATGGTAATTGGAATTTCAAGTATAAAGACATTGACCAGTCTGAAATCCGCCGGCCCTTCAGTACTTGGTGCTTGGAAGGGGTATGGTCCAGAGGAGAGGACGTGGGTCCCTCGTTGTGTTAAGCGATGTTTGGTTTCGGACCTTCCCAAAACCCCAAAAAAAAATCAACAAGGGCCAGGGGGCCCTGAGGGGTCCGGAGGAACCTCGTAGAAGGGGGGGTACTGCCTGGTGCTTTTCCACGAAGATCGTCGCGGTTTGACATTTTGCTTTCCAGCTGAGCGCTGTTTTTTGTGTTTGGACTGGGAGTAATTCTGTCTGTGCTCGGTCTGGGACTGGGTGCAAGTTTCTCCCGGCTGCAATTGATTATTTGTTGATTGTTTCCTTTAAATTCCTGGTTGTCGCTTGGGGAGTTGCCATGAAACCTTCATGCAACCACAGATAGGGAGTTGAAAGACTTTAGTTGTGAGCTCCTTAGTTTTTTAAAATCAATTGGTTAAGTTTTATTTCCCAGACCATTTATGTTCCTTTGGTGTTTGAGTGTTGTTTGCAAGCGAGTGTTATCCTGCTGTCTTATATGTCTAATCGTTTTTTAGCTGAGATCAGCCCATATCCCTTTTGGTGGTACGGATCCTTCTTAGGACTTTACGGGTTAGGGTCTGATAGGAGACAGGGTTAGGTTGGAGACTTGGGAACCCGAAACATTACAGTACCCCAAGGTGAGGGATTAGTTAGGACCCCCGTTTAGGGTCAGGTTTAGATCCCGGTCCCCTCTTTCCTTTTCGCTCACAAGCCTCAAATTAACCCTGAGTTTAGCGAATGTGTCAGGTAAATCTATTCATACTTACATGTGTGTTGCTTTACTATTGTTGAAAGTGTTGTTCCTGTATTAATGTTTATGCATTGTATAATATCATTAGACACTGACATCCCCCCTCCACCTTGAGCTGGTCCCCCGGGTTCCTATCCTTGTAGGCATGGTTGGTTCCTCCTTCCCCCTTGATGCATGCTTTTGCTCCCCCCTTCCATCCTTGGTAGCTGGCTCCCCTTCCCATCTTGCAGCATATATAAAATGTGAAATGCAGGGCGCCCAATTATACACAATTAAAAAGGAGGTGCTATCAGTAGAAAAAAACAACACTAAGTAAGAGAGAAAGGAAATACCGCAGTAAGCCCACTATCAGATAATGGAAAGTAGAAAAACAGTCAATTTTATTGTATACAAGGAAATAAAACACAAGTAAAATCGAGGACTTGGTCCCAAACGCCCGCCCCTAACCTGACAAGGAAATAATGAATAATGTCTCAAAAATAAAAAAACATGAAAAATAACTGGAAAAACTTTGATCTAAAATAAACATTTGGAAATTGTAAAGGTCCACCTATGATGAAGAACCTGTATGGAAGCAGAAAAAATATTAATGATAAAAAAAATTATCAAAAAAAATTTTTTTTTTTTTTTTTTCATTTATTTATATTCTTTATTTTTTATTTATTTTTTATTAATTTTTTTAATTTATTAATTTTTATTTTTATTTATTATTTTTTATTTTTTGATCTCTTACCATGTTTATTTATTATTGTTTGATATTATTTATTTTCCATTATAATATTTTTTTTGTTAATTGCTTTTTTCACTATTTATTATTTATTTATTTTCAATAATATGGTTTATTTTACTTTATGTTTTCATTGACCTTTTTTTCTTAATAATATTCCTTTATTCCATACGGCTCACAAGATTCAACATGGGGTTATTCTAGAAGTTGCTCTAATGAATGGGGTCTGATTGTTTCCCACTATGGGGCTTTGCTTTATTAGCATTTTTTTTTTTTTTTTTTTTTTATTTATTTTTTTTTTGCCTTTGACCCGTGTTGCGCACGCGCAGTTCATCCTTCTACTTCCACACTTGCGTGCAGTGGACGCATTTGCGTTCCCTGGGCATGCGTGGTATTTATTTGCAGGACGTCCTGCACTTCCTTTTTTGGCCTTTGATCACACCCAAATTGTTCCGTCAGACTTATCAGGTACGCACCGTGACCCCTTGTTTCCATCTTCTTAAGATTTAAACCCTGTTGGCGTTTTTCTTACACTTTCCCCTGAGGAAGCCGCAAAAGGCTGCGGGTAACGCGTGGGACATTGTTTTCTTGGTCCTGATGCCCCGTTTGCTCTCTAGCCTTTATATGAGGTTTGTTCTGGTTTATATCATGTGTAGTGATTTTTTCATGGCTTTTGTTTCCTTCACAATTATTGATTTGGAGCATCTTTTTAGTTCCAGGTGGGGGACTATTTTACCCCTTATTTGGGGGCTTGCTTATAATTTTTGATTTTTTTTTGTATCATTAATATTTTTTCTGCTATCCCTACAGGTTTCTTCTCATCATGGGGACCATTCCAATTATTCAATTTTATTTTATGATCAATGTTTTTTCCAGTTATTTTTCATGTTTTTGTTTTTTTTTGAGACATTATTTTTATATTTTGTCGGTTAGGGGCGGGGCGTTTGGGACCAGAGTCCTTGTTTTATTGTGTTTTACTTTACTCTTTGTAACCAATAAATTGGTTTTTTTCTCTTTCCATTATCTGAGTGTGGCATTACTGGGTAGTTCCTTTTTCTTACTTAACCATCTTGCATGCATGGCTCCGCTCCCCTCTCCCATCCTTGTTGCATGGCTCGACCGGTCCCATCCTGTATGGCTAATTGGTCCCCCCCTCCTCCGTTTGCATGGCTCCCCCGATCCATTTGTATGCATGGCTCGGCTCCCCCCCCCTCATCCTTGTTTGCATGGTCCCCGGTCCTATCTTGTATGTTGGTTGGTCCCTCTCTCCATCCTTTATGTGGCTCCCTGGTCCCACTTGTTTCTGGCTGGCTACCCCTCCATCCTTGTTATTGGTCCCCGGTCCCTCCTTGTATGCATGGCTCCCCCGGATCCCTCTTTAGCTGGCTCGGTCCCCCCTGTCATCCTTGTATGCAGGCTCCCCCCCGGTCCTTCTTGTTTATGGCTTGGCTCCCTCCCCCATCCTTGTTGCATGGCTCCCCCGATCCCAAACTTGTATGATGGCTTTGGCCCCCCCTTCCTCCTTGTATGCATGGCTCCCTGGTCCCATCTTGTATGATGGCCCGCTCCACCCTCCCATCCTTGATGCATTGGCTCCCCCTGTCCCATCTTGTATCATGGCTCCCCTGTCCCATTTGTATGAGGCTGGCTCCCCCCTCTTATACTTGTATCATGGCCCCCTGTCCCCTTTGTTGCTGGCTTGGCTCCCCCCTCTCCACCTTGTATGCAGGCCCCCTTCCTATCTTGTGTGAGGCTTGGCTCCCTCCCTCCCCTTGTTGAAAGGCTCCCCCTCCCAACTTGTTGCATGGCTTGGCTCTCCCCTTCCATCCTTGATGCATGGGCTCCCGTCCCATCTTGTTGCATGGCTCGGCTCCCCCTTTTCCCCTCCTTGTTGCATGGCTCCCCCCCGGTCCCAACTTGTATGTGGCTCGGCTCCCCCTCTCATTTGTAGCTGGCTCCCCCAGTCCCACCTTGATGATGGCTCCCCCCGATCCTCTTGTTGCATGGTCGGCTCCCCCTCTCTTTTGTAGCATGGCTCCCCGGTCCTATCTTGTATGAATGGCTTGGCTCCCTCCCTCCCATCCTAGTTGCATGGCTCCCCCATCCCTCTTGTATCATCTGGCCCCCCCTTCTCCTCCTTTAGCATGGCCCCCTGGTCCTATCTTGTTGCATGGTTGGCTCCCCCCTTCATCCTTTTTTGAAGGTCCCGTCCCATCTTACATGCATGGCTCCGCTCCCCCTTTAATCCTTGGATGCATGGCTCCCCCGGTCCCATCTTGTATGCGGCTCGGCCCATTCTAGTAGCATTAGTATGCATGGCTCCCCTGTCCATCTTGTATCATGGCTCGGCTCCCCCCTCTTAACTTGTAGCTGGTCCCCGGTCCTATCTTGTGTGTATGGCTTGGCTCCCTCCCCCCCTCCTTGAGCATGGGCCCCCCCCCGTCCAACTTGTAGCATGGCTTGGTCCCCCCTTTCCATCCTTGTATCTGGCTCCCGGTCCCATCTTGATGCTGGTGTCTCCCCCCTCCCATCCTGTATGCTGGCTCCCCCGGCCCATTTGTATGCATGGTGGCTCCCCCCTCATCCTTGTAGCAGGCGTCATGGGTGATCGCCACGAGGATCGTCGCGATTGCAAAATTCTATTCTCGCGCTAGTTGCTGTTACTTTTTTTGGTGGTGAGGGAGTTAATTTTACCTACCTTTGCAAGCTGGTCCGGCCTCGCCCCGGCTGCTTTTGATATGTACTAATTCTCCTTTATATTCCTCCAGTCTGGTGTTAGTTGCCGTGAAAGCATTCATACAGACGAGTAGGACGGTTCGAGAAGACTTAAGTAAGAGCCCTTTGTTGTTTTCCTTCCTTGCTTATAGTTTTTTCTCCTAGCCTTTGGTGTTCCCCTCTGTGTTTATTTGTTGTATGAAAGACAGTATTTACTTTATCCCCGTCTGTTCGTTTGTTCTTCTGTTGTTAACCTTCATGTCCATTCCCTAGGGGTGCTGAATGGTCTGA